>PVJA010009897.1:0-16333 GCA_004027025.1 Myocastor coypus
CAAAAAAAAAAAAAAAAAAAAAAAAAAAAAAAAAAAAAAAAAAAAAAAAAATTCAAGACACACAAAAAAAAGTGTTCTTGGCAATAAAATGAAGATAACAGAAACGAAAGCATCAGTAAGGAGATTTGAAGATAATGTTAAGTGAAGCTAGGTAAATACGAAGTAGATAAAAAGGTAGAATAAAAGGGAGCATAGGACAAGTGTGCAAAGGATGAGATACTATTAAGATCAGCCAGGGCATCCAATATCATAATAAGAATAGCATTAAAAAAGTAGACATAATTAAAGGATAGAATTACATTTGTAAAATTGCTTAAGACAACTTGTTCGAGTTGCAACGCCAGATTTCCAGATTAGTAGTATTAAGAAAAGAAGCCAAACAAGGTGGTGTACACCTGTAATCCCAGCATTTGAGAGGCAGAGGTAGGAGGATCTCCATGCGTACAAGTCCAGCCATGGATACACATGGAGCTCAAGGACAGTCTGAATTGTCAGATTTAGGGATACTTGGTCTTGGGAAAAAAAAAAAAAAGAAAGAAAGAGAAAATATTATTCACAAAATAAAAAAAGAAAATGCATTGTAAGATGATCATTAGCAACTTTCAGATCATAAAGTAGAACAAAGGAAAAAATCCAATAATTTCAAAGGGATTTGAAAAGCATAGAGTTAAGGAATTAAGAATCAATCTGACCTCAGATTTTTCAGCAGCAACACTGAAAGAACAAAGACCAATAGCAGCACATTCAAAAACTCTGTAATAAGTTGACTTTCATTTTAGAAAGCTGTACCTAGCTGAATAAGAAATCACATATGAGGATCAAATAAAATCATGATAGAAATGATAACCAAAAATATGACTCCCTTTTCCCCATTTTTTGATGAACTACTGGATAACTATCGTCTCAACCAAAATACGGGACAAATACCAAGAAAGGAGGCTATGTGAAGTTCAGGAAGCAATGAGTCTGACAGAGAAGCAAAGCAGAGAGAGCTCTCACAAGGTGGCAAGGGGCTTTCTGGAGGGCATCTGTGGTATATGAGTCCTTGAACTAAAGATCAAGAAATGTTTTTGGTGTACAGATGACTGAATTTGTATACCAAAAACAGCAGTCGATGCAAGCAGAAGTTTTCTCTTAGCTCCTCTGCCTGATAGTGATCCTCCAAAGGGAACTCGGTGGTCATGATTTCCCTCCCTCAAAATCTTATCTATCAACCAGGACAGATAAACCAGTCTCAGAAATGGAGCCTGGAAGTCCACCACCATGCCCACACTCTCATGTCCTCTTCTGAAGCTGGTCCAAGAGATAACATCTAATACTTAAGGGGTTTTTTTAGGTGCCTAATAAGACCACTTTTTTTTTTTTTTTTTTTTTTTTTTTTTTTTGTGGGACTGAGTTTTGAACTCACAACCTTGTATTTGCCAGACTGGTACTTGTACCACGGAGCTATCTCCCCAGACCCAGGGCCACTTTCTTCTCCTTACTTTCCCATAATTTGTGTCTCCATCAGCACACACCCCCCAGGAACCCTAATTTGTTTCTGTTGTTATGAGCTTCTATCATCTAACCTTTCTAGAAATCTCATATTTTGTGGCCCTTCTGTGTATACAATTAAACATGATTTTTCCCTAATTAATCTATTTCAATTTAATCTCCAGCCCAGATAAAGGACATAGAAGGATAGAGATGATGCAGGAAGAAAAACTGATCTCCCAACCTGAGAAAACACTTGGACTAGTCCATGTTCTCTAAAACCAAAGGATGAATTTTAGGAACAAGACGGAGGTTTAGAATAGAATATTTATTGGGAAAGAAAGCTTCTGTTCCAGAGGGGAACAGAAGGGGGACCCTAGGGAAATTGTCTTCTTTTAGGAGTCTTACAGGGCAAAGCCATGTGATAAGGCGGACCTAAGATGAAACGAGGGGAACTTGCTTAGGTGGTCATGAGGTGGGACAAAGTCATGGTTGACCAATGAGATTACAAGCATCATTGTGCAGGTAAAATTGATTAAATTGGGAGCAAATTGGGAAGCAAGTCATGTAGCAAGTGGACATGAATAACCGAATAAGGGTACTTTCTGTTGGGGTTGAGTTTCTGGATTGGTTAGGCTCTTTCAGGGCTATCAATACTCATTTAGAATATCAATCCCTGATATTTAAGTGGGTGGCTGCATTTCTTTACTCTTTTTTTTTAAGATCTAGCCAACAGATGGGGTGCCTGTCTCTTGCAAAGCTGTATAGTCAAGTTGTTTTTTATATTGCCCTCAAGGGCCTGGTCCTATCTGACTGCCTATAATATTTCTATCTAATTTGGCTGTCTACAGCAGAGAAAAGTCATTTTCTCTGCTCTACAGACTCAGAGAGTCCAAATCAGAAGAGAGGGCTCCCAGAGGCAAGTGTTCCTAGTTTTCCACATCCCCCACAAAATGAACATAGGTAGATTACAAAATACTGTCAGATATACTGATTCTAACCTAGTGGAGACTTACACTTCTGATAGACAGCAAGGGACAGTGTTTACTATCACGGTTTCCCAAGTACATAGCAACCCAAAGAAAGATCAAAGAGAAAAATGTCCAAGAAAGCCAATTATATGCTACAGGAAAAACCTAGGCTTATAAAAAATAAGAAATATAACTATACCTTTCTACACTTCACAACTATGAATAATATTTTTATAGGACCAATAATGTAAACAGCAAATGTGCAATGAAAAATCACAACAAGCAAAAAACAGGATGAAAGGGAGATGATCTTGAAGTCTTGGAAGATGGGTTGAATGGCACTAACTTTCATTCTAAGAGGTCAATTAATGAGACTTAAAATTGAAAATAAAAGAAATAATATTGCAAGATTTTTTTTTTACAAACATGGCAGCAAGTAGTAGGGAAAATGCCTCTAACATGGAAAGAGGCTACTCCTGGATGGCAGGCTTTGGGGAAAAAAAGGTGGGGAGGAAATAGCTGTTGGCCAGGATAAATTTTTAAGATTTGACTTTTTAAGCAAAGTACATGTACAACTTTGTAAAATAATATTAAATTCAAAAGAGTGAAGATGAGGTAGTGTTTGGTGAGGCCGCTAAACAAAGTGCCCTAAGTCAGTTGTTTGACACTGGAGCTGAAAGGCTCAGATTCTAAGGCCAAAGCCTTGACTTCCTCTCATCATGTTTGTCAGGGGATTGATGAATTCAGAAGAAATAAAAACCTCTGTGAACCACTAAATGCAAGCAATTAATGTCCTTTTTCCTTGTGTACAGTTGCACACTATTGTTATCTAAGAACTCGAACTGCCAGCTCATTTTAGGCTGGCATATAGTTCATAATGTACCCTGTAAAAGCCAAGGTGAAAATCTCCACTTTGTGTTCTAGTTCCCTTATGTGGCTAAACAAAAGGCATGAATAGCAATGCAATCTCTGTAAAGCTGCATGTGTACCAGGTGCAAGGACGGGCCATGCTTCATGTTAGTGAATACACCAAGGGTTTTGTTACTAAATGGCTGCATTCTGCTGAAAAGAATTACTACCACCAGAGGACCTCTATTAGCAAAAGCAGCTATGACTGAGTGGAAATGCAGCATAAAGCAACATAGGCATTTTCCCAAATGCACTGGAAGATCAATGGCTCGTTTAGACTTTCCCTAAGAACTGCCTCTCCTCCACCGCCTCTAACCCAGGCACAAATGGTGTGCTACTTTCTTTACTACGCTGTTTATCAATGTAGATACAGACAAAGAAGCCACTCTTTTGTCCTTGTCATCTGTTTTCAACTATTTTAAGCTAGTATTGGCCCTGTAAGGATAAAGTTTATAAAATGCTATCAGATTAGTATGCCACTGCAGTCATGATTCTCATTCATGCTTTGGGGAAAATTAAAGTATTGTAATGGACTGGTACTCAATGGCCTCATAATTTACTTACTTAAATGCCTTCTTGCTCAGTGCTAATAAGTGGAATTTATAATGGAGCCTTTATCCCACTGGCAAACTGCCCCACAAAGTGCTGATTGAACTCTAGGTAGTGGGTTCAGTGATACTTAGCTTTGCCTACTCCTACTTGCAAATAGGAGAATAGCTCTCCCATTTTGAAACCCATTTTCTGTACAGAGGGAATATGAATAACTGTAGAACAAACATTTAGGCACTGCGAATTTTGGAAAGAGACCCAAGTAGCCTGTATTTGAGAAATTCTGGCTAGGATTCTAGGAGTGATTATTCAGTCACAGCATTAAGCATTCAAGTTCCATTGAGCCGGCCGCTTTGGCGTACTGTCTAATTCTCAGATGGTTTCCATCCACTCTACCCCAAAACATAAGTGTTAATTGCCTTGCTCTGGACTCTCTTAGTAGGTGTAAACTTCCCATCTAAGGGACGAGGGTGTAGCCCCATGATTCCTGTTAATGTTAATAAATAAAGATCCACAGTAAAATGTTTGCCAAAGCAAAACAGTTCTCAAAACATATGGATTCAAGATGATCATTCAAACATAGGAAACAAAGAACTGAGTCCAAGAACCTAAATGTTTCATATTTTTCCCAACTCTGAGCAGTTTTCTGCCCCATATATCTACAAATAGGTAAAAGAATTTATACCTTGACTTTCTGTTCCTCGGTCTGCATTTGGTAAGATTATCTTGTGTTGTATGTTATGAGTTCGGTGCTGAAAGAAACTACAAGAAGACCCGATGAGTTTCTCTTCAGAGATCTCACTGAGTCTTGTCTCTCTGGAAGTGAGCTGAGACCTCCAGAAGCATCTTAGTTTTATTTAGGACTTGGAATGTGCATAATCATCTTAGTAAAGGAAGGCCACAATCTCTGATCTCCATCATTTGCCTAATGCTAGGTTCACACAAATGCTAATTAAAAACATTCTAAGCAGGGGAGGAGACAACCATTCACACCCCAAATAAAAGGAGGAGACAACAAACAAGGAGCCATCAGGATAAGTTTTTATCTGCCTCCTTGAATCCCAGCTTCCCAGAATTCCCAAGTAACAGACTACAGCTGTCCCTGGGCTTTGTTTATTGCTTTCTGCTTCTTGAAATGCTATTTTCTTATCTCTACAATCGTGCACTTTCCCATGCTTTTGCATATGGCATGATTATTCCCTAGAAATTGTCCATGTGAGCATTTTTTACCCTTAAATCAGCTATTGCAAAGAAAACATTTACTAGGCATGAAACCCGGAGCTAAAATCTTTGAGGGCAAATAGTTAATTAACAATAACTAGTATAATTCCCTGAAATGACATGAAGGAAACAATGCTGAGGGAATTGGGGGAGGGGAAGTACAACCAGCAGGGAAATTAAACCACAAAGAAGTGACAATGAGCTGAACTTTCAAAGAAAGTCTGAGACTAATTTAAACAGAGAGGCAACATAGCATAAGTTTTCAAGAGTATGAACTCGCGTAAACTTCCTGGCTTGGAGTCTTCACTTTCTCACATAGTAACTGTGTGGCCTTGAACAAGCTCCTTAACATTGCTGAGCTTTAACTTTCACACTTAGAAACATGGGATTAAATACCATCTGTCATACTGAGTACTGAGGGTAAATTTAGCTAAAACAAGTAAAAGATTTAAAACAATGTCTAGAAAAAGAAGTCCATAAATGTTGCCTTTGTTGTTGTTATAATTAATGAGAGAGCAGTGGAAAAGACATTCCAAATAATGGAAATACCCCAACAAATTAACCAAATATATTTAGTCCCTTAATTATGCTGAAATAAAAAGCTCATGCCAGCACCAGCATCAGCAGTTTTTTCCTTTGCTCTTCATTCTAGTGAACTGGCAAATGGGAAAGTAAATTTTTAAGTGAAAAGATTTTGCTTATGTTTTGAACTGCCCATAGCTGCACTGAAATTTTGTCCAAAACATAAAGAGTAGAAACATATGTCATGAATTTGAACAGAGGCAGCTCACATATTTGTTTAATGACCTCAGCTCAATCAGACATGAAGACCCAGGTGCACTGCATGCAGGCATTAGTGCAACACTAAAAAACAGGAAAATAAGGTGCCAAGTAGCCCATATGATTTAGAAGTCATTCCTCAGTCACTATGAATGCAAATGTCTCATTTACATAAAATCCACTCATAGAGATGCTAATCCAGTGTGAGGCAAGGTTATCACTTCTCCTGCCCAGAGTCAGAAACAGGAAATCAGAATTCAAATTATTCCCACTGGAAATAGTGATAGAATCTTTCAAATTGTGATGTGGATCAGCTTTAATAATTTGGATATTAGATCCAGAAGAGTGTATTGAATAAAGGCCACATACTGAGTGCTTACCATGGCCCAGGCTTTGTCCTAAATGTCTTTATGCATTTTTCATATAATATTCTACAACCCCAACACAAATTCCGCTATTGTCTTCTCTTTTACAGATAAAGAATTGAAACTAAGAGAGATTAAGAATCTACTAGCACCACAGAACAAGTGTGTCTATCTGATTTTAAAGCCTGTGTTGCTGCCCAAGATTAAAATGGTTAACTTCATTGTCATCCACCTCCCACCCTTATGAATCCACACCCAGCCCCTTTCCCAGAAATAAAACATCAAAAAAGGATTTTTCTTTAAATCATTGAAAAGTTGATACAAAACTGAAGTATGAAAGCTAGAGGAATAGATCCACTAACAATGACACTGAATAGTTCACCCAAGCGCAAAGCAGAAAATGAATATTTACATCGCCATTAATTGCTTTTTTGTTTTGTTTTGTTTTGGGGTTTTGATTTTGGTTTTTGGTTTTGTTGTTTGTTTGTTTTTGAAGTTGGGCCACACTGTGTTGCCCAGGTGGTCTCAAACTCTTTGGACTGCTGCTCCTTCAGTCTCCCTAATAGCTCCAATTGCAGATTACCATTATTGAACTCCACTCTGTTTTAATCAGCCTACAAGAACAATAATTTAAATTGGCCTGAGGAACTACATTGTCACATTAGATAGAAGAGTATACCTGCTTAACTAGTAGTTTTTAGCAAATGTTGAAGGCAATTTGAGAGGCTCAATAGAAGGAATAAGATTTTTGTACAATTGAATGAATCTAATAAATTCTTATGGCATCAAAGGTCTTCAAATGTTTTATTTCAGGCAATCTGTGGGAGTAATACATTACAGCCAAATGAATCAGCCTATGCTGATTTTCTACTTTGAAAGCAGTATTTGTTTTCTTCTTGAGAAGATTGTTTAGGGATCTTCCATCTGCTTCTACACCATTCAGCTGGCAACTGTGTCCCCTCACTGCCTCCCTCACCTACCAGCTGGACTCAGCTTCACCAAGGACCTTCAAACCTCCCCTCCCACAGTTGTCAGATGCACACTATCATGTGGGTTCCCATCAAGAGTCCTTTAATAAAGTATCTTTTAAATCCAAGTACCACCTGCATCACAAGGTTCATAGGAATCCTACTTTACAAAAGAGGTGCACGTAACCAAATCAACATAGGAAAACACCTTCAAAAACCTGTATTTAAATGCTATAGTGTACCTAAGGAGGGTCACCTAGAGAGAAAACATTCTCTCAGGCTTTCACAGAGAGCAAATTGGTCAAACAATGGCTGTGACTCATCCAGATGGCTGACACTGACAAAAGTTCTACAAAACACTGTACTTGGTTACAGGGAAATCCTAGGAGGATTTGACCAACCTTGTCAGATACAAAAGCTACATTTTTTTGTTATATAGGTCTTTCTTTCATTTGGTCTTAACCACCCAGCATAAAAGTTTAATCATGAAGTCTAAAAAGTAAAGCCATATTAATATGCTGAGCTGTAAAAGGCTCAAGTCAACTGCTTCTGACATTACCACTTCTGCTGATAACTCACTACTATTATGGACTATCATACTATACATACAACTACTTTCTCTTAGTTCAATGAGAAGAAATATTTGTACTAATAGTGTTTAGCAAAGTTATCATGTCTGCATCTTGTACTCTGAACAAATACTGTGAAGACAACAATATGCATTGCATTAATTATTGTGGCTGTCCTAATTTTTTTGTTGTTGTTGTTTTGTTTTGTTTTTGTCTTTTTGAAACAGGGTCTAGCTATGCACTTCAGGCTGGCCTTGAGCTCACTTTTGTAGCCCAGGGTGGTCTCCAACTTGCAGTGATCCTCCTGCCTCAACCTCCCAAGTGCTAGGATTACAGGTGTGTGCTACCACACCTGGCTTCTAATGTGTTTTGCAACTGTCTCATTGTCATTTCCGTTGTATTAAAATTCATAAAATTTAAAAAAGAAATAAATAATTGAGAGGTAGATAAGATAGACAGATAAGTGATTGATAGATAGATACATAGCCAGAAAACTAAGGGAAACTATATTTTAAGTAAAATTGTAAGTCTTTGTATGAGAAAAGCACAAGAGAAACCAGCTAGTTTAGTGGTTTTCAATCCATACCACAGAAGATTCTGGGGGTGTTGTGCAGTTTGCAGAAACAAGCTAATGAACAACCCAGCAGGGCTCACAGCCTCTCCATCTCTGCTGAGCAACTCCATGCTTACCTGTTTTATTTTGGGGAGTCTTTGTTAAAAAAAATTCTTTATAGAATTTTGCTGCTAAAGATAATTCAAAAATTATTCTCCAAATGCTCAAAATTGAAAGAATGAAACTCAGCTTCAGTTGAATAGCACATTAATGCTATATAAAGTTGATCCAAGCACTTCTAAGTCCGTAATGTAAAATGTAGAATGCCAAGAGGTGACTTTCAGAATCACTATAAGGCACCAGTTGTGGAAAAAATCAACTCCTGTTTTTATTTTTTCTAAAGTATAAAGGAGGGGTGAGAATTGCATTATGATAAATGAACCAACTTTCAGTATTAGGTCAAATAGGACCAAGAAAAAGAACTGCGAAGACTTCTCCTCCTGTCTCCTGCCACATTTTCCTTACTGGGAGTTATTCATGTGGCTTTACTCAAATCAGAGGGCTCTCTGTCAACCCTGTGTCTGAGGCTGCAGCCTGGACTGCTGAACAAAGAACAGCAACTCTGTCAGCAGCCCTTGTCCAAGGTCAGCTGTGTCCTCTCAGATATCACAGAAAAATTCCTTGCCAGAATAGGGTACCTAGTAAGTCTGATAAAAGGGCAAAGTATGAATGGCTTTCCACAACGAGGAACACAGATAGGAAAGCCACCCAGTTGGCTATTTAGATCATTTGCAGTGCAAGATGAACTTGATTACAGCAGCTCAGCTCATAGGCTCAGACCCCCGAGGTTGTTGTCCAAGTCTCGCCAATAACGCTCCATGTCACAGGAAAGGGTACAGGCTTGTCAAGCCTACAGATATGCCGACACCACAGAGAGTGTAATGTCCGCTCATTAACATGATCACAATGAGAAATGTTGCCATCAAAAGACAGCACTGTTGATGTCTGCAAAGAATTGCCTTCTTTCTCACTAGACAGTGGGTGCACAGAACAGGTGATCAATAAGTAGCTATTGAATTTATAAGAACAATTGAATTGTGAGTAGAACAGCAAGTCATGGATATACAGTGAGAAATGCAACTCTCAGGGAGACCGGAGGGCCATACAGTTCCGGTCAGCACAATAATTCCCTGTGAACAAATAATTGTTGTGTGAAATCAGGTTTCTGGTAGGTTGCAGGGAAATGACAAAAACAGGGAAATGATATCAAAAGAAATTATTGCAAATATATCGAAGGTTAAGTCTGTGAGGAAACCATGGGGCATGAATCCACTGGAAAGAAGCCCTCTTCTTTTGCAGAGCTGCACGGGCCCAGCCTGCCTCCAGTTCTCCTCTTGCAATCCGATGGCTCCTCAGACTCACAGCTTTCAGCAGCCTGGAGATGGCTCTCCCTCCTTTGCCACATGTGCCCAAGCTCTGCTGGGATTCATAAGGCACTGATATGAAACTTGAAGCTTTCATAAGCTGTCATGTGTCCTTATTTATTTACTATTTCTTTTTAGTGCTTCTTTTTGTGGAGAAAGAAAAGAGGGAGAGATATAACATAGCAAATTGAATGTCTCTTACATCACCAATTTTATAAGTTTAGAATTCTGCTCAGATAAACCCGGCATGGTGGAGCACGCCTGTAATCCCAGCACTTGGGAGACTGAGGCATGAGGATTGGTGCGAGTTCGAGACCAGCCTGGGCTACAAAAGTGAGCTCAAGGTCAGCCTGAACTGCACAATGAGACCCTGTCTCAAAAAGACAAAATAAATAAGTAGATAAATAAAAATAAAAAAGTATATGTAAAAAAAAAAAGAATTCTACTCAGAAATAATCTTGGCCCTCCAACTTGATCCACCAGCATGGCAGCTCCAATGATTGATGGAAAATACAAATTTCAAGCTAAGTCAAAGATGTTTGATATTCATAAAGACAGTAGTGTTAAGATCAATTACCTATGTTATAGATTAATAGTGTCAAGAAGTTTCTGTGCTGGAGGGTTGAGAATGTAAGTTAACAGACAAAAAATTGGAGAAATAGCAGGGCTACGAAGATAGCCAACATTTCGGCCCTAGCCTTTCAAGGACAGTGAGTACTCAGGACATGAGAACCTGTGCTGTAACATCCCATAACTCACTGGTGTCCCAAATTTTCTGGTCAAGGAGATTATGGGACCACAGAGGAAAGGGATAAATGAAGTATAGTGTATCTAAGGAGAGTCACCTAGAGAAAAAAAATATGCTCTCAGGTTTTCACAGAAAGCAAACTGGTCTGATGGCTGACACTGACAACAGTTCTACAAAGCACTGTGCATGGTTTCATTCAAAGTTAATCCTGAGGAGATTTGATCTTGGAAGATAAAAAAGATGAATATTTTGTCATACAGATCTTGCTTTAACTTGCCCTTGATCACCCAGCAGAAAAGCTTAATTATGAGGAATAAAATGCGGAGCTAGATTAGTATGATGACCTGCAGGAGGCTTAAATCAACAGACTCCAACATTGCCAGTTTTACCGGTAACCTAATGCAAATAAGGAACATTGGACTATGTATACAACTACTTCCTCTCAGTTCAAAGAGAAGAAATTTTTCTTTATTTTTTTTTCTTACCAATATCAATCAGAAAATTTACTATGTCTACATCCTGTGCTCTGTGTAACTATTATGAGGACAATATGCAATGTGTCAATTATTGTGAATGTACTACTGTGTTTTGAAACTATCATATTGTTATTTCTTATTAAAATAAAAAAGAGGAGAAAAAAAAAAAAGAAAGAATCTTTATACCTGTAAAAGAGAAAGCATCTTCTATGGGAGAATTACTAACATTTGTCACATTTTGTCTGCTTCTGCTTTAATTTTGAATATTTCTAGTTTTTTACACTGTTGGAAAGCAGGCTTTTAGATTCTTTTCGAGCTAATAAGATTTAAGTTATTTACTTTATTGATACAAAACATACAGTAATTCTATAACATAAATACTATAGCAATAAACATAAAATTCTGATTCAAATACTGTATGGGACCAAATACATCACTTCTAATAATTTTACATCACAGGTTCCTTTCACTAAAACTCATTTATGCATCCCTGAGCCTCAGAGCAGCTCTTTGACTGTTGACCAAAGCAGGCCTCCTGGTATGTGTCTCATGCCATATCTTCCATGCTAGCAAGCATCTGGTAGTATATGCTGTTTGTGTGTATTCTTCTTCTAATGGTCTTCCACCTAGAATCTGTGCTTTGATCTCTTTCTATCATAGTGAGAATGTCATCAAAATATCACAAAGGCAACAGATTCCAGCAATAGGACAAAGAACCACCCTTCCAAGCACTAGGGTCAAGGCCAGTGTAATGGTATCTGAAACTGCCAGCTCTGGGATTTCTCCGAAAACTAATGAAAAGTCTACATCAAGCATACATCCCAGGGATTATGAACTCATTTTGGCTCATGCACTTTAAAAAGGTCTACAGCTGCATTCAAAACATGTCCAGCTCATCTATAGTCCTGGGGACTGACACAAAGCCAGAAGCCCCAGCTGGGACATAGAGGCAGGATCAATTTAAGCCTCTCTGGCAGGACATCGGATGGTTTGCCATAATGAATGTTAAGGAGGAAAACCAGACCATGGAGAATTAGGTGTTTATCATTTCTAAGTATTAAAGAGATGATAAATTGATGGATAAAAGCATGTAGGAGACTCTCAGAAAGCTATCAGTTATGCTGTGTAGGTGCTATGTCAACTTGACAATGAAGACTTAATGAAAATAAGTCAGGGTTTAAGGGTTGAAGAAGACCCTACTATCCTGTTGAAAAAGTAAAGACTGCTTTGTGCCTTTAAGCTTCAATCTAGACTTACCAACAGAAAAGTAAAGGCATACATTCTTAGACACCTCAACTTTAGCATAGGAACAAAACTCCCAAAATTCCATTTTTATTAGTAATCACTACCAAGGGAATTAGAAACTGTATTGGAGAACCATAATTCAACAAGAAAAATGGTAGAACAGGGAAATATTTAAAACCTGACGTCCATTTCATAAGTACCAAGTGAAGTTCTGTATAAATATCGTGATAGCCCAAGATGTGCCTACTCAGCTTGTAAGAATTTAAATTTATGAGATATTTCATGCAATGTTTCTTCTTTTGGCTTCCTAGACATTTCAGCACATTAAATAATTTGGATTTCCTTTACCTTCTATGCCATTACAAGCATCTTTGCAGGTGTATTTAACTTACATTG
Organism: Myocastor coypus; assembly: GCA_004027025.1. Classification (NCBI taxonomy): domain Eukaryota; kingdom Metazoa; phylum Chordata; class Mammalia; order Rodentia; family Myocastoridae; genus Myocastor; species Myocastor coypus. The sequence goes on from PVJA010009897.1 coordinate 12,648, forward strand.
CATTAAATTCTCTTAGGAAACTCTTGGCTTACTAACATATAGGAGTAGAAATACTCAAGCAGCATGCTATTTATGACATCACCATGTCCAGTGAGAGTGATCTCATTTGCATTTTCCTTCGACTTGGAGTCAGATTTTTGGTTTTCACACATTTGTTTAGCTTGCAGTAAAGCTTACATTGTACAATAAACATAATAGTAATAATAATACTAATATATAATGTTTGAGCACTGCCAGCGTATGAGGCACCATGGGAAATGTTTTGCACATTTTTATTTATTTACTCTCCTACAATTCTGTGAGGTAGTTACTATTGTTATCCCTATTTTTCTGTCAAGGGACTCAGACCCAAGATTAAGTAAACTAACTGAGGTTATAAGGTCAGTAAATGACAAAATTGGGAGTTTTGTTTTGTTTTGTTTTGAGTAGTCCCAACAATGCTATGATAAATTGCTTAAAAGAAACAAATATACAGTTATTTTTTAATTAATGAAAGGAAAACACCATATGAGAGGTTTTATAGCTTATGTTAATAACTATTAAAATAATTTGGCCTAATTTAATGATAGATTATATGTCTTAGCGTCAGTTTGACACAGGTCAAAAAACACATAAATTGGCAAAACGTGCAAAATCTGAAATACTAAAAATTAGAAAATACTAATTTTTAAAAATTCACAGACAAGGGGCTGGCCGGATAGCTCAGCAGATTAAAGCACCTGTTTAGGCAGACACAAGGGTCAGAGGTTCCATCCCTGATTTGCCTGTGAGCCCCACCACCAAGGTGCACTGGGATGGTGATTGAGACTGGGCATCTGGTGTACTTCTGTAATCCCGCCACTCAGGAAGCTGAAAATAGGAGAATAACTGTGAGTCTGATTTGTGTAGTGAGACCCTATAGACCCTGTACTAGATACAAAAGTAAATAAATAAATAAATAAATAAATAATAAAATAAAATAATCACAGACAACTAGAGAAATATATTATTTTTACATAGAAAAATTCAACATAGTAAGATGTAACTCTCCAAAAACTGATCTGTGAGCCTAGCAGAATTTCCATTAAAACTCCCACAACATTTTTAGAGGCATATATAATTTATTTATAAATTCAGCTGGAAAAGTACAAATATAGAGAATAATTAAAATAATTTTGAATGAAGTGGCAAAAGTCACTGTACATTATATATAGCTATAGCAGTCAAGAGAACTGCCCCTGGTGGCGGAAAACATAAATCAATATGACAGCATCGAGAAACAGAAATGATCCACACAAGTATAGTATGCTCAACTGATTTTTGACAAAAGTACAAAAGCAATTCAATGGAAAAAGTAAGGCCTTTTAAAAAGGCTACAAAAGAAATAAATGCCACCAATCAAATATTTAACATAAGCATCAATAAAAACGGATGAGAAATTTAAGATATAAAACTATAAAATAGTATGAAAATAGAATAAGTATAGATCTAGAGCTAAGCGGAGCATTCTCAGATATGATGACAGTAATGCAATTCATAAAAGAAAATATTGACAAATTGGACTTAATAAAAATTTAAAACTTTTGCTTTACAAAAGGCTCATTTAAGAAAATAAAAATACAAGCTACAGATGGAAAGAAAATATTGGCCAACCACACACCAGACAAAAGACAAATATCTAGAACACAGAAAAACTTCTCAAAAGTCAATAATAAACACAAACATAAAATGTGTTTGGAAAATGAGCAGAAGATATGAAAAACAATTTATCAATGGAAGATATAGAGATAGTAAGTAAGCCTTTCAAAATTTGTTGAACATTATTAACAATTAAGAAAATACAAATTAAAAGCAAAATTTGAAATCATTTCACACCTCTCAGAATGATTAAAATAAAAAAGGAGAGACAAAACCAAATCCTAGCATCCATTTGCCAACAAAAGACTCAAATCTAACCAGTTTTATAGCTGAATAATACGCTATTGTCTAAAAGTACCACGTCTATATCCCTTCTTCAGTTGATGGGTATCTGGTTTGTTTCCAAGACTCAGTTATGACAAATCGGTGCTGCTATAAACATAGTTGCACATATATTGATGTGGTATGAGGTTTTCAATTCTTCTGCAAACCCTTCTGCAAGAAATTTTAAATGATTTATTCACATTTCACAACATCTATTGTACATTTTACACAGTACGTCCTCTTTCAATTTCTCATACCATATGATGTTTATATGTGAAGTCTAATTTATTTCACTTATAGATGTGGTCTCAGGTGGCATGTATTTACCTAAAGAGCCTCAAGCTTATCCTTTTTTATGGCTAATGATATTTCATTGTATAAAAATATGATATCTTTTTTGTCCATTCGTTAGCTGATGGGCATTTGTGTTGTTCCTAAAATTTAACTATTACAAGTTATGTTTCTGTAAACATGGATACACATATATCCCTGTGATATGATGATTTTCATACTTCTGGGAAGATAACCAGAACGGGAATAACAAGGTTAAATATGACCTCTAACTGTTGCTTTTTGAAGAGTCTCCATGCTGGTTTCCACAGTGGCTGTACCAGTCTGCACTCCCACCAACAATGGAGAAGGGTTCCTTCTTTCCCACAATCCACTTAGCATCTGTTATTAGTCAATTTTTTGTTTATAGCCATTCTTCCTGGGGTGAAATGAAATCTCAGTGTTGTTTAATTTTCACCTCCCCAGTGACCAGTGATGTTGAACATTTTTTCATATATTTATTTACCATTTGTATTTCTTCATCTGAGAAGTGTATAGTCACATCAGATACCAAGTTTTTTATCTGAGGGGTCTATGTTTTTTTTTTAATTCCTTATATGTTCTAAATAGAAGTCCTTTGTCTTTTCTTTCTGTTGCTACTTTATTTTGATATGAAAAACTTTTCAATAAATGATATCCCAGTTGTTTATTCTTGAAGTATTTCCCATGAAGTTTGGCTTTTATTCACAAACTCTCTGCAAACAACTATGTCTTCAAGATTCCTAGCTAGTTTCTCTTCCAGTAGATGTAGTATTTCTGTTTTAATATTTAGATCCTTAAACCAGTTTAACTTCAATTTAGTTCATGGTGATACACATGGGTATAGTTTTAGCCTTCAGCCTGTAGAGAGACAGTTTTACTAACACCACTTATTAAAGACACTATCTTTCCTCAGATGAATCTATATTGCCACTTTACCAAAGATAAAGTGGCTGAATGCGTCTATGGCTATGTCTGCATCTTCTAATCTGTTCCACTGACCCTTAGCTCTCCTTTTTGTCAGTACCATGCTGATTTTATCATGACAAATTTGTAGCATAATTTCAATTCAAGGATTATGATGCCTTTTGCCTTGCAGTTGTTGCCCAGGATTGCCTTTGATATTATAGATCGCTTCTGGTTCTGGATGAATTTTAGGAATGTTTTCTGTAGATATGTGAGGTATGCTACTGGCACTTTATTCAGAATTGTATTATATTAATATAAAAGTTTTGGAAGTATGGACATTTTCACCTACCCTTGAGCAAGGGATATCTTTCCATTTTCTGATACCCTCTTTGATCTCTTTTTTCAGAGGACTGCAATTTTCAATATATAGATCTTTTACTTCCAGTGTTAGACTGATTTCTAAGTATTTCATTTTTTTGGATGCTACTAGAAAGGGTGTGGTTTCTCTAATTGCTGTCCCCATGAGT
>PVJA010009897.1:16433-47544 GCA_004027025.1 Myocastor coypus
TTTTTTTTTTTTTTTTTTTTTTTTTTTTTTTTTTTTTTTTTTTTTTTTTTTTTTTTTTTTTTTTTTTTTTTTTTTTTTTTTTTTTTTTTTTTTTTTTTTTTTTTTTTTTTTTTTTTTTTTTTTTTTTTTTTTTTTGTCTTTTTGAGACAGGGTCTCACTATGCAGTTCAGGCTGGCCTTGAGCTCACTTTTATAGCCCAAGCTGGTCTCAAACTTGCACTGATCCTCCTGCCTCAGCCTCCCGAGTGCTGGGATTACAGGCGTGCACCACCATGCCCGGCTTGCATTTGATTATTAAAGCTGCAATTCTCTTAGTGCGGCTTTTTGGGTCTGTAAGTAAAGTATCATGTTATCTTCCAACAATGGTCATTGAATTACTTCAGATCTTATCTTTATTTCTTTTATTTCACACATTTGTATAATTGCTCTGGCTAATGTTTCCAGACTTTATTGAATAGAGGTGTTGATACTGGGCATCTTTGTCTTGCTTTTGATTTTAGAAGGAGAGCTTTCAGTTTTGTTTTGTTTTGTTTTCCATTTAGTCTAATGTTGGTTTTTGGTGTATCAGAGACTACGTTTATCAGATTGCAGCAAAAACCACATATTTCAACTGTTCTGCAAGGTTCTTCTCGTGAATGACTGTTCAACATTGTCAAAAGCCTTTTCTGAACCTACTGAGATGATCATGTGGTCTTTATTTTGGCTCTGTTGATGCTCTATATTACATTTATTGATTTACATGTATTAAAGCATCCCTGCATTCCTGGGATAAACACTATTTGGTCATGATGTATAATCTTCTTGATTTGTTGCATTCTGTGTGATAGACGGTTATAAACAATGTGTACAGACAATTCCTTGTCATGTTACTTTCCTGCTATTGGCTCCCTGCTTTTCCCCTCTGTTTGTTTGCCCTGTTCAGTTATTCCTTTGGAATTATGGTCATCACTATCTCTATCTAGACATCTTTCAGCACTCTTTGTAGATTGGTTTGGTGCTCATTAATTTCTTCAGTTGTTCTTTGTAACAGAAATACATTATTTCTCTATTAATTTCAAAAGACAGCTTTGCAGGCTGGGTTGGAAGTTGTTTTCCTTCAGGACATGAAATGTCTCACTCAAAGCTCTTCTTGACTTGGTTTGTGTTGAGAAGTTAGCCATGATTCTAATGGGCTTTCCTTGATAGGTGATCTGTTTCTTTTCTCTATCAGTTTTTAATATTCTGCTCCTGTGATAAATTGTTGAGACCTTGATTATTACATGTCTAGGTATAGATTTATTTTAGTCATGGCTAACTGGAGTTCTATATGCCTCATTTTTCTGTGTATCACAATTGTTACTATGCTTGAGAAATATTCTGCTATTACTCCTGCAAATAATCTCTTTTATATCATTAGCGTTTTGTTTGTTTATTTGTTTTGTCTTTTGGAGACAGGGTTTCACTATGCAGTTTAGGCTGGCCTTGAGCTCACTTTTGTAGACCAGGATGGTCTCAAACTCTCACTGATCCTCCTTCCTCAACCTCCCAAGTGCTGGGATTATAGGCATGAGATACCATTATGTCATTAGTTTTGATGCCTGCTTTTTAACAAACACCTATAAATCTTATATTAATCTTTATTGCAGCATCTTACAGCTATGGAGTTGTTATTTTCTTTCTTAATTGCTTGTTGTTTTCAAGCAACCTTTCTTTTCATGATCACTAACTGTAATTCTGTCTTCTAGGCCTGAACATCTATCTTTAATTTTGATCAAGCATTTTCGCCAGCTTTCAGGGTAACTGGTTGTTTTTTTTTTTTTTTTTTTTTTTTTTTTGGGGGGGGGGGGGTTTTTTTTTTTTTTTTTTTTTTTTTTTTTTTTTTTTTTTTTTTTTTTTTTTTTTTTTTTTTTTTTTTTTTTTTTTTTTTTGGGGGGGGGGTAGGATCTGTTCAAACCTGTTTTGTGTATTCTATTTCTTTCTTATATTATTTATTAAAAGTTTCCATTATTTACTTATGTTCTTCTATTTTCTTATCTATGTCCACCCTAGATTTGGTGAACAATTCCTTCATTATGGTTGTCATTTCGTTTTTTACATGAGAGATTATTTCTGATCCAGTTTCCTCAATAGCCTGATGGCACTGTTTCTTTATTTCAGTGACTGCCATCATTTCAGAAAATTCCAGTGTGTATCTTCCATTTTCTTCTTTCTCAGTGTCTCCTGGACTTGTTCTGGCTTTGGCTGAAGCTCTAGCCTTGCATTTTGCATCTGACCCTCATCATTTTCTATTTCAAATTGTATATTTTTTGTTTTGACTCTTGTAAGTTTTTGCAGTAGGTATCTATATCACTAGTATCAAGGCCTATCTAAAAAATGTCTGTTCTTCAGGAATGGGTTCTGTGTGTAGGAGGTTCTTGGTTTGTGTCTGTCCCAAGATCCTACCTTCCCAGTTTACTAAAAATGAGATGGTGGTCTGCTGACCCACTCCCCAGCTCCCTTTCTATCCAAACAGCAGGTCTGATAGAGGATACTACTTACCAGATCACTTTCCAACAAGGTCCCAGGCCCAGTGTGTGTGTGGGAACACCCCTGCACTTGCTGGAACCTCCTTCATCAGACAGGATTTGTGCGGAGCCCTTTGGCAAAACTCCCTGCAGAGAGGCTAAGAGCCAGACTTACCCAGCTAATCCAGAAGAAGAAACTCTTGCCTGAGGGCCACAGTGGATTCATTCACATGGGATGCAACAGGAAGAAGTGGCTGCAGCCAGACCCAAGCCAGAAACATCTAGATGACTTTGAACTTGGTAGAACCAGACCTGGCAAGCTATGACACTTTCCTAGATCCAGATCTATGAGAGCATTATTTCTCTTCCTCTCTTGATTGAGAGAGATGGCAACAGATAACTGGGGAGAACTAGTCTGCTTGGAAGACTTCATGTACTTCAAGGGGAAGTGATCAACCAGAACTTAGGGAAACTAATTTAAATGTAAATTCCCAGTTTAATATCTGCTTAGCTAAATGGACATTGTGTTTGCTCTTACTGTCTAAAATACAAATCTATTAGTTACAAATGTTTGCAAACTGCTAAATAAAACTTCTCATTATTAGTGTTCCTAATTGTAGTTGCATAAATACAGAGTAGGACTGGAAATCCCATTGAATCCAGCTATTCCCCTTCTGGGAATTTTCCCAGAAGGACTGAAAACATTATGCCATAGTGATACATGTGCACCTACATTTATAGCCACACAATTTGTGATACCAAATCTTGGAAAGAACCAAAATGCCCATCATCTGAAGAATGGTTTAAAAAGATGTGGTGTTTTTATACAATGCAATATTATTCAGCCAGCTGCAAAGAGAAATAAACTCAAACTTTTCATAGGTAAGAGGGCACAAGTTGAAGTTATATTCAGAAGTGAAATAAACCAGACACACATATGTAAATATTGAATTGTCTCCCTAGTGTAAGAACTCAAAGGAAGAAATAAAAATTGAAAGTTATAATACAGTTAAACAGCAAGAGAGACCTTAAGTATTAAACGATGAAGAGAGAGAAAAGAAAAAAGTCACAAAATATGGTATGGTATGGGCAAATATATATATAATGGATAAGGCAGTAAAGCAGTAGTCCTAAGAATTTCCCTCAGGTTCTTGAAAGTAGCACTTCATGGGTAAAATTCTCACCCTGACTAACTTTATATGCTGATATCTGTGAACTAAGATCTCACGGAGAGCTAATTGGTCAAGCAATGGCCATGACTTATCCAGATGGCTGACACTGACAAAAGATCCACAAGGTACTACATGGTTTCAAGGTAAATGCTGAGGCCATTTGACTGACCTCAGATAGCAAAAGTTATATTTTTAGTTATACAGGTCTTGTTTTAACTTGGTCTTAACCATCCCGCAGAAAAGTATAACCACAAGGTATAAAAAGTAAAGCTATATTAATATACTGAGCTATAAAAGGCGCAAGTCAACAACTTTGAACAATTGCCAGTTATGCTGGTAACTCACTACTATTATGGACATTTGAACTACATTTGGTTATGTTGCTCAGTTCAAGTGCTTACTATATTTGGACGGCATCAAGTATGAAAAGGTCCTTTAAAGACTTCTCCAAATACAGCTACTCTAACAACAATGGAACACCCATCTCTGACAAAACAAAACAAAAAAAAGGGAATGTAAATGAAAGACATTTTATAGTGGAAAATTAATTAATTAATGTAAATATATTTAAATTAATATATAATTATATGTAATTATATATTAAGTAATATAATTTATATAATAAATAAATATAATTTTATATATGTACATAGTAATTTGGATAGATATACAGCTACAGCTACTTTCTCTTAGTTCAGTGAGACAAAAGGTTTGTACTAATGTTGTTTAGACAAGAAACCATGCCTACATCTTGTCCTCTGAATAACTACTATGAAGACAACAATATGTAATGTTAATTATTGTAACTGTCGTACTAACCTGTTTGGAAACTGTTTAATTGCTATTTTATCTTCTTTTCTCATTAAAATGAACAAAACAATTTTAAAACGTAAAATGTTGGTATCTGTTTGTTTCAGTACCTAATCCTTGGTACTTGCCTATGGTCAGGTAATTACCCTAGAGCTTCCCGGTAACATTACAGAAGGGGGAACAACTATGTGTTCTCATATATGACAACATACATGACATCCTAACTAACGTAGTATCATTAACAATGACAATAACATCAAACACAGTTCAGAAACTAATTGAGGTAACTATCAATTTTGTACCTTAAGCCATAGGAGCAAAATTTAGAGTTATATAATAGAACTAAACATAAATTAGGAACTTGTACACAAAATTTTTCCTCTTGGTAAAGTGGTTTTATGCTGGGGTCAGGGAATTTAAGAAGAACAGTAGATAAAATGAAAAAAACCAGAAAGAAAGTAGAAGCAAATCTGGATAATTAAAAATGTTCATACAATCTTTAAGAAACTGAAGAAGAGGGAAGAAATGAAAAAATGAAAGAGTAAGAAAGGGGTTATTTTGTGGAGGCCCACCTGAGCAGCTCTCCTCAAAAGAAAAGTGATTGTCTCCATTTTATCAGAGCCTGATCCTATTTCTTTGTACTGATGTAGACAGAGCTAGCTAGGACTTCCCTTTATCCTTTCAACTGGCCTTAAGCAATATATATTGGTTTAGCTGAGGTGCTGGTAGTAGTCTTTGAAGGTGGCATGCATATTTCCCTGGTAACCTACACCTGCTGTTCTTTAATGTGAGCCAGGTCAAGACAAGATGAAGAGCCAGTGCTCCACACTGCCGGTGGGACTGAACTTCAAGATAAAGGCTATGACTTCCTGGGGCTTGAAATATTACATCACAGCTGAAGCACCAGACCCCCAAAACATTAGATCCTATCTCAATAGCATAATGCAAATTACCTTCCCTGCATATCTTCTCTGCATAAGCTACAGATAAATGTAGGCCACCTGCCTAACTCAGCTCACAGTACTCACCTACTTCCTACATTTCTTAGTCATTCCTCCTCAAGCCATTCTTCCACTGAATAAAACCTGAGTGTGGCCCTGGGTTAGCCTCTTGACTTTGGAAAGCATCTTTGTGGCAGCACTTAAGGCCCCTTGGCCCCCCAATAATTATAAATATATTTTCATGTCTTTACCTTCACCATGGTTGCACTAGGAGTAGTAGATTAGAATTAACTTAGTGAGATTCCAATATCTTTGGGATTACAAATATTGACTTCTTCAACCATGATGAGAACCTGGAGAGAGGGGACTCCTTCATTATCTGAACTTGGTCTCTGAGTTTGGGGATGGAATTAGTTTTCTGTGGATGGGGTTGTGCTTAGCCCTTAGAAAGAAAGAAAGAAAGAAAGAGATTTTGACCCAGCACCTAGACCCAGCATGTGAGTGAGACTACCCAAAGCCCACTGGAAACTCATATGATCCAGCACCCAGACTCAGCTTGTGAGTGAGATTGCCCAGGGATACCCAGATCACCATTCAAACCAGAGTTCAGGCCTAGCAGACAGGCCTGGCGTGGAACCTACAGCAGAACTCCCTGCAGAGAGGCTAGAGCAAGATTTACCCAGCTGATACAGGAATAGAACATCTTGCCAGAGTAGCACAGTGGGTTCACTTCGGGCTACAGCAGGAAGAAGTGGAACACAGCAACCAGGCCCAAGCCTCACCTACTTGGACAAGTTTGAACTGGATAGATCCAGACCTGGTGCTAAGGTAAGAACTCTACCAAAGCTGTACACCAAAGACTGTAAAACAGTACTATACAAAATGACAAAGAGAAGGAGCAAAATGAGTTATCAGGAATGGAGCCCATGCAGAATTAATGCAGGAGACAACAGCATAAAAGAAAATGGAAATCACACATCTGAAATCTCTGAAGGAAAGAAACAACTGCAGAAAGGTATAGAGGAAATTACATCACAAATAATTCCTGAAGTAAAAAAAAAAAAAGAAATGATAACTATAAAGAAATAATTACAAAGTGCTTCTAAAGAACACAACAATAAAAAAGAGGAGACTATTAGAGTGGTAGAATCATTGAATGGGAAATTTAGGAAAGAAATAGAATGCATGAAGCAAATTCAAAATGCTGTCCAGAAAATTAAAACCTCAATCATAAGCTGGCAAAACCGTTGGAAAGTGAAAATAAACTTTCAGACCTTGAAAACACCATTACAGCTAGTGAAACGGTAAGAAAAGATCTCTTAAAAACATCTAGGATACAGGAAAAAATAATTCAACTCTGCAAGACAATGCAAAGATGAACAATGTAAGACTGATAGTCATCAATGAGAAAGAAGGAGTTGATACAAATGATATAAAAATAATATGGGCAGAAGAATAGCAGAAAACTTCTCAAATATGGGGAAACAATTTGACATTCAGTAACTGAAGCATATAAAACTCCAAATAACATCAACCCAATTAAAACCACACCCAGGCATATAATAATCAAGATCCCAGAAATTCAGCATAGGAACAGTATACTAAAAGGCATTAGAGAAAAGAAACGGATCACATTTAAAGGAAAACCTATTAGAATAATGGCAGATTTCTCTTTACAAACTATCAAGTCAAGAAGAGCATGGAGCAAAGTACTACAAGTCTTGCAAAAAAAACAAATTCCAACTCAGACTGATATACCCTGCAAAACTCTCAAGCTTAGCCAGGCATGGTGGCGCACGCTTGTAATCCCAGCACTCAGGAGGCTGAGAGAGGAGGATCGGTGCTAGTTCGAGACCAGCCTGGGCTACAAAAGTAAGCTCAAGGCCAGTCTGAACTGCGTAGCGAGACCCTGTCTCAAAAATAAAAATAAAAAATAAAAAAACCTCTCAAGCTTGATGGAGAAGTGAACTACTTCCATGACAAAGAACAACTAAAAAATTTCATAGGACAAACTCAACCCTATAAAGACTACTAAAAGGTATTCTAGAGAAGGATCAAAATGACCACAACTCCATGAAGGAGAATGTAAAGAACCCACCAACTACGGCAAACAATTAAGCACACAAGAAAAAGGTACACAACTTTTTCTTAGTTGATATTTTTGTATATATTAACCTATTCAAATATTATGTGAGTACTCTGAATTGATCACAGATTCATACAGATAATACATATTCTGACCTCTTAGCTGGACTCATGATTTAATTTTAATTTTTAATATTATTTTGAAATATTTAATTTAATTTTTAATTAGTTAATATTTAATGAATTTTCTCATTGTTTAACGTTAATTTTTGTTTTATGATTTATACTGTATCATTGACTTACAAACTACCTATAAGACTTGGCATGATATTTTCTCCCAGGATTAGAAACTTTAAAATGTATATTTCCATTTTCCATTCACTTTCAAGAACAAAATTTACTCTTTAAATATAAACATATCTTATCTCATTGACAGTAAAGAACATTATCATTACTATTGCTGTGAATTATTATCTAACTCTGTTAATTAGTGTTAGCCAAGTCAAAGACATCATATGAGCAATGTTTATTTTCTCCACTGTACACAGTTAAATGACAAGAGCCCAACCAGTATTGTGTCTAGAGATGCTGGGTAGCGAGTGACAATCAAAAGAACTTTATCCCAGTTACATTTCATCACACAGAGTACGATTAATCCTGAATTATTTTCTAGGCACCTTGAAATGATCTCAATTTAAAATTGAAATAGTAATGGACTTAAATAGTAGGTGAGCTTTGCAACTATTCTAAATATTCTGCAGTCAAGAAGTTAAATATTTTTATTTTACTACATAAAAATGCAGATGAAATAAAAGTGATTATACCATACACTTTAAAAATGAAAGAGAAAAGAACAGAAGTAAGGAAAAGAAACAAAAAATAAATTTTTAAAAGAAAAGGGGTGGCCCCTTCTAGTCTCTAGGCACAACATTGGTTCTCCTAACTTATCATCTGTTGGCTCCTACTGTTAACGTTGCTCCAGACATTACCACCCTTTAATCATCATGTACGTGCTCTAGTCAGGATCGGTACTCTGTGTCTAGCATTCCCTGGTGACCTGGTCCCACTGATGTAGAAGGGAGGAGCCAATTACCTGGATTCCTCTTTCAGGGCTAATTGCTGGTCCCAGAATGTAATAACACATCTTTTGTAAATTTCCTTCATATGTTTCTTACATGAGTATGGCCTCTGAAAGAACAGTGATCATATATATATCATCTGTGCTTCTGGTGGTGCTCACAGTTGCAGCCAGTCAGGTGTGCTCGGCATGGGCAGATACCAGTTTCTACAGCTAAGCAGTGGTGGTGGCACATGCCTGTGATGTCACCAGCATTACCAGCTTTTTACTTTTGATGAGCTAGCCATTTAAAGATTCTTTTTAAAAGATGAAATTCCCTTGTAAAATAAAACTGCTCAAATGAAGCAAGCAAATGAAAGCTGTCCGTTTCTTTTGAGCAGGCTCTTCTCTGGACAGAACAGGGGTGAAATGCAAAGCACACTGTGGCTTGGATGTTCTTCCCTAAAGCAGCCACATCAATGCCCATTTTTAGCCCCAGATAAATCAAAATCTATTAATGTCAAGAATAAACTTAAAGGCAAATAAAACACCAAAAGATAACACTTGGGCTGAGAAATTTATTTATTCAGAATTTTAAAACGTAGTTGGGTTGGTGATGCACAGCTATAACCCTATCAAGTCCGTCAGGAAGTGGAGGCAGGAAGATGACAGTGAGTTTGAGGCTAGCCAAGATACACAGTGAGTTCAAGCGGCCTTAAGTTTGTAGTGAGTCCCTGTCTCAAAAAAAAAAATAAAGACTAAAACAAGCAGAACCAAAAAATCAAAGACAAATGTTATTAACTGTAGAGAAAATTTAAAAATGAAATAACCAGGAGGCGGTCAGGTGCCTAAGCAGGGTCTTGACACATAATCGAAGGCATGACCTTTGCAAGATGGTTCATCTTTATCCTTGTTCTGTAAACATGCTGGTGCCAACCAGATACTTCGCTGCTGCTGCTGCTACAAAGCACGCAAAGAAAGCCAACAAAGTTGACACAGAAAAACACCAGAGGAAAAGAGAGATGAGATAGAAAAAATGAAGTTATATCCGTACATGAAAGACGAACCTGAGGATGTCTGTTTAGGAGAAAGCTGTCCATTTAAGAAGGATCAAATTTTGGACTATACTAATCCAAAACAGGGAGTTTTTCTTGATTTGACCTTGGACATGGCACTGGGGGAAAAGAAAAGAGTGGAACCACTTGCCAGTGTTATTAGTTTTCCATATCTGTTTTCTTTTTTTTTTTTTTTTCTTTTTGAGACAGGGTCTCACTATCCAGTTGAGGCTGTCCTTGAGCTCACTTTTGTAGCCCAGGCTGGTCTCGAACTCACACTGATCCTCCTGCCTCAGCCTCCCGAGTGCTGGGATTACAGGCGTGCGCCACCACGCCTGGCTCATATCTGTTTTCTTTAGAATCCAATAAAGTTACTGTGTTAATGGGGAATCCGTCAGATATTTCACCAGCATGAGAACAAGTAGCTGCTTTTGCAGGAGGAGCTAATCTGATCCAGAAGATTTTAGATGATGAAATTCACACAGATTTTTATGTAGCTGTACCAGAAATAATGCCTGACTTTAATCCATTAAAGAAGAAACTGAGAAACAGATTTCCAAAGCTCAGTAGAAATTCCACTGGCCGCGATATTCCTGAAATGCTTGCATTATTTGAAAATGGACATGAAGTTAAGGTAGAAGAAGAAAATGAGAACTTTCTAATCTTCAAAATAGCAATGCTGGATATGTCACATGATCAGATAGCAGCCAATCTACAAACAGTTATTGATGAAGTCTGCAGGCACAGACCACCAAACCTGGGTCCCTTTGTGGTCTGTGCTTTCCTTCATAGTTCAACAAGGGAAAGTTTACTATGAAAGATTGATCTATTTTTATCTAAAGTAGAAACTGAAGAAAATAAAGCTACCTAAAAGATAATAAATAAGTAAATAAATAATAAAAATCAGATAATCTCTTAAGTTTCATACCTCTCATATCTACAGATATCCATACACATACATTTACATATCTGTTTGTTTTTATTTGGTCTAATATAGAGAGCTTTTATTTGTTTAGTTTTAAAATAGATGATTGGGTTTCTGCCATCAGTCAGAGATCATGACTTGAGATGGGCAAAACCTATGAAAATAGAATTGAAATTGACTCCCATATGGACTCTTGCTTTTTAGCAAAGCATGCTTGAAAGATTAACAGTTAAGGAGCAGAAATGTGAGATCATATTTATCACTAAAGTTCATGTGAATGTCAAAATAAAAGAAAATTTAGCAAAACTTCAGACATTTTCTCGATGGTATAAACATCAAATGTATCTAGATTTTTTGACTAAAACCTTCCTCTGGTGCATATCTTTGCCTGAAAGATGGCTTCAGAACTTGTAATAACTTGAAAGTAACATTAAAATCAGAATCCTCTTATCTTTCCCATAAAATTACAAGGATATCTGCTAAAATACTGCATAGAGGAAGCTTGCTCCTGGAACCATCTGAGGAAGCAGGTGTCAGGTCTACCAGTTTCTGCACCTTCCACTCCAATGCATGACTTGGTGCAGTCTAGGCTGGTTTGCTACGCCCAGAGTTCATTTGGTTTCTTTGTCATCAAATTCAAAGCTCTTTACCATATGGTGTCATTTTTGAAATGTTAATCTGAATGATGCCTGCAATGCCAGTTAGGTTCCCAGCTGGTCTCTGTATTGGCTATTTCACAGACATTAGCCCTGTTTTGAATTAAACTAAATTAGGGAATAAAATGAGATATTGTCATGCAAAGTCAGGCAATATTATCTGACATCTGCACCATCTACAAGAGCTCTATTGAATGGTTATTTTTAAATGTAAACTAGAAAGGAAAGAATATATAAACGTTAGGACTAGATACTGGCAGAATACTGGTATGGCTTCTTAAGGGTTAGCAATAATAACCACGTTCCTTGAAGAATGACCTCCTCTTGCAAATATCTCTATTTGAGCCAGATAGTAGGAAAGGAATAGCTGGGTAAGGCATTCACTGATCCACAGCATCAGTTTTTAAGCCTCAGAAAAAAAAGCTATGAAGATAAATGTACATGACTCAAAAATGAACCTATTTGTTCCTTTGTTTTCTCCTCCTTCTATCATTTGAAAAGAGTATTTATTTGAAAGTTGAAGAATGAATTAAATAAGTTAATTCTGCAAAGCACAACAGTGTAACTTACTAATCCCACTGGAAGAGAGGAACTTTAATAATAACCATGTGGAGTTAGAAGTTTGGGGTGTGTGGCTAAGCATTTCTCTCTGTGACTTTAAACTGGCCAAGAACCACCGTCAGCAGCACATGTGTATGTCTCCAGCATGCATGAATGTATACACTAGCACACTATATTCCTTACTGCAAAACAAGAAACAAAAAGTTCATATTATAATTTACATTACAAATAGGCTTTGAAAAATGGAGGACTTAGAACACTGGAACTCCTTCCCCCATCCTTCAGTAACAGATTTTCCACAGTACTGGGCAAATAGAAGGTCATCAAAAACTATTCTATGTTAGAATAGTTACAAAACCTAATGCAAGCCCAAATCCCTGGTTTTGGGAAGAGATGAGTTCAGTAGGCATAGTCCTACAGTGATATGATTTGACCTGAATGGATTGGATTCAGTTGGGTTGGGTTAGGTTGGGTTGGATTGGGTTGGGTTGAGGTGGATCAGATCGGATCGGATCAGATTAGATTGGATTGGATTTCCACTATGAGGGATTGAACCCAGGACTTTCACCCTTGAGCTCTCCCTGCAGTCCTTGGTACTTTGAAACAGGGTCTCACTAAGTCCTATGGTTCTTCAGGTGAGACTCACTATTCTCCCACCTCAGCCTCTCAGGCGCTGTAATTGCAAGCATGCACTACCACACTTAGCATGGCCCAGGGAGTTCAAAGAAAGACGCTCTCATCTATAGAACATCCTAAAATAAGCAATTCATCACAACCTTTATTCAGTTTTAAATGGCAGTAGAACTAGAGTTGAGAGCCGGGCATGGTGGTTCACGGCTGTAATTCCAGCACTCGGGAGGCTGAGGCAGGAGGATTGGTGCAAGTTCGAGACCAGCCTGGGCTACAAAAGTGAGCTCAAGGCCAGCCTCAACTGCATAGCGAGACCCTGTCTCAAAAAGACAAAAAAAAAAAAAAAAAAAGAACTACAGTTGAGAAACTCTGTTCTACTGCAACTACCAAAATTATTCAACTTACTGATGCACCAATCAAAAGTGTAAAATTTATGTTATTTTCAGGAAATAGAATAACAGCATTAAAAATAGTTAAAGTCCAGCAATGGGCAGAATAGTGTAGTGATTGAATGACATCTTCAGGACTCATCCTCTCCTATCACCTGTGTGTGTTCCTGGTACATTATCTCATAAACTTGATCACATGAAAGTTGCTATTTCTCCAGCCACAGCTACAATTTCCAAGCTGGACAAAGAAAAGTGACAAAGAAGCTGGGCGTGGTGGCACACACCTGTAATCCCAGCACTTCGGAGGCTGAGGCAGGAGGATCGATGTGAGTTCGAGACCAGCCTGGGCTACAAAAGTGAGCTCAAAGCCAGCCTGAACTGCACAGTGAGACCCTGTCTCAAAAAGACAAAAAAGAAAAAGAAGGAAAAGTGACAAAGACCAGAGCCCACCACACCAAATCAATTTCATCAAAAAGTAAATAACCTCAGAAGACTGTCTGTAAGTTGACATTTTCCAAAGCTTCTCCACTTGTGTCCTAAGTGCTAAAGAAAACCAGGAAGGTACAGTCTCCATTATAGAGGAAGAAAGGGAAGTGAGATATTGGGAACTGATGCTTTGACAGCAATTCTGTAATGTCTTTCTCTGAGCTTAAGCTGCAGATCAGTTTTCACTGACTTGTACCACAAGCAAAGGAGAGAAAAATGGCATCCCAGATGATTCTGAGGTGCATGGTCAAGGCTCCTTCAGCAGCTCTGTGGAGCAGGGTGAAAAGCATCCCCTCATTCTTTTGTCAGTATCCCTTCTAGGCATCCTAGTGATTCATCTTCCTGTCTCAAGAGCATGCCCAGCCCACAAATATGGAAGCAGCTTTTCATAGCACTACTCAATCTGTATTCTGAGTAATAAGAAACAAGAACACAGTAGGAGTCAGGCTGCTGGGAAGTAAACTGGAACACTGAAAGAAAAGCAAGGGAAAAGGAAAAATGTATGCATATACATAGAAGAGCTTGGATAATTGTGTGGCTGATTTCTACTGGTCTTTTGAAAGGAACAGTTAATACTTAATTTTGCTTTTTTCCATTTTAATTTTTTTACAACTTGTAACCAGTCTTACAGTCTTGGCATCTGGCACTCTGAAGAACTAATTTAAAGACAACAATATATAATATAATGACCATAGCTGAATTCTTATCATTTTGTTTAGTGAAATTCTCTATCATTTCTAGTGCTTTTTGAAGTACTTTTTTATTCTCAAAAGAAAAAAAAAAAGGACAAGAAAGGAAATGAAATGGAATGAAAAGAACACTGACCTAGCTTTACTCTGGAACATCCTAAACTGTTGGCAATCCCTTAAACAAGTCCCTTCCTCCCCCACACCAGGCTAGGAGGTCTTGCTAAGCAGTATGAATCTATGGCTTAGTTATTAGGGGCACTATGTGCCTGAGAGGAGTCGTAATGAAAAATGCATCCATATGGAAATGCAATCCAAAAGCATCAAGAGGCACAGACGATGTGTTATTGCAACCTTAGTTTATTCCGTAAATCAGCAGAAGTATATGTCACAGTAAATTAAAAATGACTAAACAGTAGCCTTTTTTGCCCATTCTAAGTAATATTCTTTAATGACCTTAAATGAAACAGAAAATTAAAAATCTGTGAGATGAAGAGAAAAGAAAATTGAAATACTTACTCAGATATGATGTGAAGGCAGCAAAAAGTTAATAGTTACTGCTATGTTTAGTATGCTGATGAAAAAAATGAGTCTTTATAAGTTCTTTGCGATGTTTCAGTGTGAAAGGTATTTTTAATATACTTCTCTTTCAAAGGTAGAACCCAAGAGAAAAACAAGAATGTAATACCAAGAAATGACTCAGTGGGTGAGCCATATCAGAACTTGACACACACAAGGTATAATAGAAAAATTATAGTGAATGTTTAAATTGTTAAAAGGACAGGTATAGCAAAAGACACACTGCCATAGTCCTCCCTCAGAAGCTCCCTCTAGCTTCCACTGCACTTACCGCTTTGCTCTTGCCACTTTCTGAGGCTGTCCTGAGGTGCTTGTTCATGAATGTGTTTAATGATGTTGTCCTAGCCAATGTCAGGTCCTGAAGCAATTCACAGCATTTACCTTTCCTGATCATTTAACCCCGGGGAAGAAGCAGCAGTTGCACAATGCCCGATCTAGAACAACGTAGAGGTGGACATGCCATAATGTTTTTACCAACTTGCCTTTCCGCTGGGTGGGACTCAGCATCACCGCTCATCATGTGGTTTTTTTTACAACTCAGAAAGACACAAAAGTAGACTTCCAGAGTTGCTTCAAAAAATGGCAAAAATAGTGGGATAAATGTGATTGAAGCAAAGAAAAATGTTTTCAAGGGAGTTAATGGCAATGTGTTTTACTGTAATAATTTTTTGTATCCACGCATTTGCCAATATTTTGATCATATACATACAGGGGATTTAACTTCTTCCAGATTTTGCTATTACAATGACTTCCTGTTCAGAAATAATGATCTTAGCCTTATACTACATAGTTAGGAATTGTAACTTGATCTGGATATTGTAGCTTCTAAGTTCATATGTGTTTGCATTTGAAATCTGTTGAGATGAACTGATTTATGTCAAAATTGTCCTGCTGAGATAAAAAAAAACACCTAGGAATCACATTACTATTCTTGGGGCTAGGTGGCTACTTTGGTGTTATAAATGAAAATAGCACTGAATTTGGGGCAGAAAAAGAGCTCAATGGTCATGTTTACTAAATGTAATGCTTGGGCAGCTCTTTAGCTCTGAGTTTCAGTTTCTTCCAAAATCTATGTTATCTGATTCCCTAATCTTAATCACTTAAAACAGCTGGCTCCAGTGACTCCAATTCCAACATGGTTCATTTAACTGGCTTGCAAGTGAGAACTGGCTATAGGCCTCCCTTACCTCTTTAACTCCCCATGGGGCTATTTGGACTTCTCAAAAGAAGCTGGCTTCTTCTAGAAGAATATGCATGAAATGACATTTTAGATCACAACACTTTTTAAAAATAGATTATAATACTTCTAACACTTGCCAAAAAGTATCATCCTAGTTCTTTCACCTAGTCACAAATGAATACTTAGGAACAGGAATGGTCAACAAATCTGCATCTATGTCCATTTGTACACATTTTTAATTTATTTGTATTGTAAGTATACATGTAATTTTTAAAAATCAGATAATATTAACAAGTTTATAGAAAAATATTATCAATAGCATACCAGTATCATTCACAATAGCCCAAAGTCAGATGTCCATTGATAAATAAATGGATAAGCAAGATGTGGTATATTCACATGTGGTAGCTTTCCCATTGCTAGAAAACAATGCCCATCCTAACAACTAGAAGAAAAGGTTTACCTCGGCTGATGGCTGTGTGAAATTTAGTCCATGCTTAGCTATTTAGGCAACAACTTTGTGACAGAAAGGCATGTCAGAACAAAGTTGCTTAGTTTGTACCAGCTGGGAGGCAAAGGTGAGGAAGAGAGCCCAAGGTATAAAATTAGTGACAAGTACCAAGGTTGCCTTTCCATGGCCCACCTAGACACATGCCAACACATGTCTTCTACCCATCTCCCAAGTAGGTCCCAAAGGCAATCAACCTGACACTCCACCCTAACCACCACACCACATGACAGAATATTATTCAGCCTTAAATGAAAAGAAATTCTAACATATGCTACAACTTGGATGAAAACTGAGGACAACAAATAAAATAGGCCAGTTGCAAAAGGATAAATATTGCATCATTTCATCCATTTGGAGAATCTAGAACAGTGAACTTCATGGAGACAGGGAAAAAATAGTAGTTTCCAGCATTTGGAGAGTTAATAATAGGAGTTGAGAGTTTAATGGCTACAGAGTTTTTAGTGTTCAAAGACGAAAAATTCCTGGAGATGCATTATGACAATTACAACAATGTGAGGATACATAACCAGACTGCTTTTTAAAAAAATGGTTAAGGTGCTAACTTTTGTTATGTATAATTTTACTTACCACAGGTTTGAAAGACTACCAGGCTACCTTACTAAACACTGAATAAACATGATTTCTGGCTAAGTCAACCTTGAAACTCCTCAACTTCTCTGCATCATGTATTATTATTGAGAAATATTTTAGTGTTTAGTCTGCTTCCCAAATAAAATGCATAGCAGCATTTTAAAAATCATCTAATGGGCCCAGCAGGATGGCTCAGTGGCCTAAAGCGCCTGCTTAGGAAAGCTTGGGCGGCTGCAGGGACCACGGTTCGATCTCTGGCACCACATGTTGTGCCAGCCCTGCCCTCAGGGGAGACTGAGCTGGCCATAAAAATAAGTAAATAAACAAAAGTTCTGAAACAAGAAAAAAAATTAATAAAATAAAAATAAAAACAAAAACATTAAAAATCATCTAATATATTAGGCACTCAAATTCGTATTAACATTATTGTGAACATGCTGAATATTCACTTTACCCTAAATTATAATGTACTCCTTTGAGAATTGAGGAAGGGGTAAGATATGCTGAGAGTTAAAACTACTTCTAATATTTGGGAACCAATACATTATGTACAAATTACAATTTTGAGAAACAGAGGTTTATGTCCAGATACAGAGATACATGCCTATAATCCTAGCACTCAGCAGGCTGAGGCAGAAAGATTGCAAATTCAAGGGGAACATGGCCTATATAGTGAGTTAAAGGTAATCTTAGACATGTGGGACACTATTCAAAAAAGGAAAAAAAAAAGTCACATATGTTATTTACATAGGCTGAGTTAAAATGCTAAAAGAATTTTTGTTTCTGAATTTTTGTTTCTGAGAATGAGAATAGGATACATGACAATGGTATTAAGGGTTCAACTTCCTCCTTTTGCATATAGATTATTCCACTTCTCCAGCACTGTCTGTGTCATGCATTCAATGGTCTTAGCTCCCCTGTCAAAAATGATTTGATCGTGTATGTCTATCTCTGAGCTTACAGTACTGAATTTCTTGTACAGCTTTTTCCTCTGAGTTAGTAATTGACTCACCCTTTCTTTTGCTTCACTTCTACACTGTCACTAAGCCACATCCTGTTTTTCCAAGATATATAAAATTTCTCTCATTGCAGTTTTTAAAATCTGGCAAAAGGTGATGAGTTTGGTGCATTTTCCTGGTCCTCTTTGGAGACAGCCATTTAGGAGCTCTCTGTCTTCCTGCTCCACTAACCTCTTCTCAGCAGTTCTTATCTGGAGATTGCCTTTACTTTTCTTGCTGAGAACCTCCAGCACTCCTCGTGGGAGTTCCCTCATTCACAGAGTTCTCTGTATGTTGTTTCTTTGACACACTTATGTTGGTGGAAGACATCACTCAGTAGCTTCCTGAGGATAATCATCCTGTCCTCTTACTTCAGGTTTGAAATGGTTGAGTACAAAGTTCCAGATATGAAATACATTGGCCAAAAACTTTGAAGGCTCATCTCCAGTAACATCTGGCTGCCCATGTAACCACTAAGATATCACATTTTAGATAGTAGAACATTGCTAAGGGATTTGGGATGGGAAATTTCTTGGCCACATTGTTTTAAAACATCTGATCAATAAGCGAACAATTAGTCAAAGAGGTACGAAAACCAACTTGGAAACTAGCAAAATTCTCATGTGAAAAAAAAGAAAAAGAGCTTAAACTAAGACAAGAGCAACAGAAACAGAAAGCGTAGAGTTCAAGAAACATTTAGGACACAAAATGAGCAGAATTAAATTATCATTTTAAGTCTCTAAGATGATTTTCAATGTTTGGGCAAATTTGTATGTTTCTTCTGATGGTCATATATTTTAAGAAATATAAATAGCTGCATTGTAAAATTTAGACAGTTCATGTCTGGAAATAGCCAAGTAAAGATGAAACAAGTGCTTTTAATCTTTAGATTTTAGATCTCTTGATAATTAGATGGAAGCAAAATTATCCTTATGTACATACATATATGCACACACACACACACACACACACACACGTGGGCCTACATGAACACACATTTTTATGAACATTTCAACCTTTAAATAAATCTGATAATGAGAAAAAGACTAAAAAAAAAGAAAGAAAAAGACTAAATGATCTGCAAAGTACGATGTGAGGAAGATTCCTGCATTGACCATGAGATAGAATCAATGGTCTCTAATTAGCTCCAATCTCTCTCTCATTACTCTGGTTCTATAAATAATAGGTAGTGTCTATTAGCCATGTCCCAGCACCAAAAGTACGTTGCCAAACTCATCTCACCATGCTGACATTAATTATACATATTGACTTCCTTGAGAAAGAGGTCATTCTTTTACTCAGATTGATATTCCTATTATAGAGCACAAGGTATACTTCTAAATATATTGAGAAATAGTAGCCTGGGAAACTCAAAGAAGTAGGGCCTATGCTTCTAGCAACAAAATCTGCCCTTTTTCATTACTTCTCCAACCACCAGAGTAATCATTATCTATCAAAACATAAAAACTCTTCTAGTTAAATTTTCTGCCCAAAACTACTAAATATGGCCGCAGGATCCCTGAACATAATGTTAGGTCATGGCTTACATGTTTTTCTTCTTTGGTTGCTGGTAAGGAGGGAATATTGGGATAAAACAGAAGGCTGAGGACTTCAATGTAGAGCTTGATATACAGACTTACACTGTGAGCCCCATGATTAGTTCTCTTTTCCTCCCAGGGTTTGAGATTTTCATCTATAAATGAAAAGATTTAGTTCATTCTTAGTAGCAAATTGGTTTTCTTTTAGGTTGGCTCTGACTGAATGGTTACACCTGCCCGGCACACTGACTATGGATAACAGTGCCCAATCTGAAGTGTCTGAATTGGGAAGGGGTGGTATGTGCCAGCCCTCTGACAGATGACCCCTAAAGTCCCTTTTGCTTTTCAAGTTCCATCTTATTTTTCAGCTCATTTACCATCTTACATTTCTCAAAAATGAAGTGTCCCTAATTATAGTGTGTTCCTGTTTAAATGAGGAAACCAAAGTAGATAAAGTTCTCTTGATAAAAAAAAAAAAAACTTATGAAGACTATCATGCCAGTGTTCCTAAATTCCACATTCTATATGCACGCCATAGCATTTGCTTTGTTAATCAGTTGAAGTGCCAACCCATGATATGGGAGGTGACAGGAATTTCCAGGTATGAGGAACTTCTAGTTAAAAAGAAACATACAAAATAATACAACTCATGTAATATGCCAAATTTGTTCCCTAGAACTCCTGTAACAAATTATCACAACCAAGGTGGGTAACTACACAAAGCTTCTCATGTCTTTTTTTTTTATTTGTCTACATCAACCATACTTGAATTTTTTCAGTTGAGGCTATAATGTACAATGTGTAAACTGTCCCCAGGAAATTTGAAGTGATGCAGGTGCTGAATTGAACATTTTTTTCCTACTCTGTCGCTATGTTCAGTAGGCCTCATGCTTGAATAACTCAAATGTCTAATCAATAAATTCCTTTCATGCTCGAAATTTCAGGTTTTTGTGCTTCATTGTAGTTTGGTTTTATTCTTGACTACAAGATAACTTAATACCATTGTGGTTGTAGATTTTGTTCTGATTTTTAAGGGGGCATGGTTTAATTCATGGGTAATTTTAGAACCTGGTAGATAATCCCATTGCCTTTATTTCTCTAATTAAACTATTCCTAAATATTTTGAAATTATAAAATATTCCTGAATAGCTATGCCTTACATAGGTTTTATGTGAAATCAGCATGGATCCCTTTTCACCACGGCTATCTGTATATTAGGTGCATGTTAAGCTCTTGTACAATCAAATCGAGGGGGGAAAGCAAGGGATGAATATGTAGGATTATTTGACTAGTGAAGAATTCATTTGTGTGCCATCAAAGATAATTTCAGCATAAATAAATAAATAAATAAATAAATAAATAAATAAATAAATAAATCTACAACATTGTATTTCCCACCATCTCAAGGTGAAATGCCCAGAATCCAGGTGCCAAAAGTCATGTCCTTTCCAAGGACATTAAGAGAGGCGTCTACTCTCCCTCTTCCCAGATACCACAGAAAGTCAAGCAATCCATAGCATTCCTCAGCTTGCAGTCATAGCTTTCCTTTATCTGCCTGCTGCTCGCATGGCTTTCTCCACTGTGGGTTAGTGACCAAATTTTTCACTCCTTATAAGAAAAATCAGTCTTCAGTTTATAATCTATTACTAGTCAAACATCATCTTAACTTGATTACCTTTGCAAAGTAGTCCCTATTTATAAATAAAATCACATGCACAGCTTACAGTCAGATCAGGGCAAATTTTATATGCTCCCAAACTAACATATTATGAAACCATGTCAAACAACCAACTTATGGTAGAGATCTATGGTTATTTACCTGGGATAGTAACTATAACTTACTGATGAATAAAAATAACTAGGCTACCATAAAATAGTATCATATATAGGATATTATATCATATATATATACATATATATATATATACTTTGGAATATATTTCAATATAGCAACTATTATTTTTATAAGACAATTAAACTTTATATTTGTAAGCTGGTCACAACTCACAATAACCACCAACAAAATATTTTGTTTTATGCATTGTAAAATGAACAAAGCAAAAGTGAAAAAGTACCCTATTTTTTAATTTTTAAGTACCCTATTTATTTATTTTTAAGTACCCTATTTATTTATTATTTATTTATTATTTATTTATTTAATTTGGTACAGGATCTTGCTAGGCATCTTGGTAATGATCCTCCTGTTTCAGCCTCCCTAGTGCTCAGATTACAGGTTGTACCACCATGCCCGGTTTTTGGCCAGCACAGCACAAGGAGGTTCTGGGGCCAACTCAGCATGTAGTACCAGGGATACTTTGGTCCTTGCCCTTGCCAGGCAGGCACTTAGGCCACGGTCTTACCTCCCCAGTCCTAAATACCTTATTTTCAGAGACATATTCTTTAATGAAAGTGGCTGTTGCATTTATTTACTTATTTATTTTCTTCATGTTGCCAGCTTTGTGGGTCCTTACCCCTTCTATCAGAAGAATCAGACAGAAGCACAGGAGCAAATCTTTTATTTTTATGCTGCAGTATGAAGGATAAAGCCATGTAGGGTCAGAAAGATCAGGGCAATTCCTTTTAAGAAGGAAGGGAAATTTTGAAAAAAAAAAAAATATATATATATATATGTGTGTGTGTGTATATATATATATATATATATACATATATTTATATATGCTAGGATACTTATACTATTCACTTCTATTAGTTCATTAAAAGGAACAGTTAGTGCTTACATTCTTTGATCAATTTTGCAGGCCTATATTTTGAAATCTCTACAACCATTTTAAAGATAACAATATA
Source organism: Myocastor coypus (assembly GCA_004027025.1). NCBI lineage: Eukaryota > Metazoa > Chordata > Mammalia > Rodentia > Myocastoridae > Myocastor > Myocastor coypus. The sequence goes on from PVJA010009897.1 coordinate 38,571, forward strand.
ACATTATTAGTTTTCTCCCCCCCCCCTTTCTTTTTTTAACAGTTGACACATTGCATATTGTCCTTGCAGTAGTTCTGCAGAGCACAGTGTGTGGGCATGACCCACCTTCCTATTGATGTTGCTAAGAAAAAAGAAAAGAAAAGAAAATTCTTCTCTTTGAACTAAGAGGAAGCAGATGCATACACAGTCCAATGTTCTACAATTGCAGTGGGCCACCAGTAAAGCTTGCAGTGTTGGAGGCTATTGATCCAAGCCTCCTACAGCTCATCTCATCAGTCTAGCTCTGCGTTTCATGCATTGTAATTTAGGGGTTTTTTTGTTTTGTTTTGTTTTGTTTTGTTTGTCTATTTGGGTTTTTTGTTTTGTTTTGTTTTTTGTTTTGTTTTGTTTTTTGTTTTTCTGGGTGATCAAGGGCAAGTCAAAGCAAGACCTGTATAACAAAACATTCATTTTTTGTATCTTCTAAGGTCAAATCCCCTCAGGATTAAGTTTGGGACCATATACAGTACTGTGTAGAACTGTTGTTAGTGTCAGCCTTCAGGACGAGTCACGGCCATTGCTTGGCCAGTTTGCTTTCTGTGAAAGCCTGAGAGAATGTTTTCCTCTGGGTGACTCTCCTCAGATACACTATAGTTCATTTATCCCTTTACTCTCATTATTAATTTTCTATCATCTTGTTTTAAGCTATGTATTATTTTTAACTTTTTCTCTTTAAAATAAAAAATAGGAGGGCTGGCAAGATAGCTCAGCTGACTAAGCACCTGCTTAGGCAAGCTCAGGGACTGGACCGGCACCACAGGCCCTGTAGGCCCTACCCCCAGGAGCACTGAGCTGGCCAACAAGTCCAGGCATGGTGGGACATGCCTGCAATCCCAGCACTGGGGAGCATGAAAATAGGAGGATTACTAGGAGTCAAAGCTGAGTAGTAAGATCCTGTGCCAAATACATGTACAATAATAAAATGAAAAATAAGAGTAGGAATGTAGCTCAGTGGCACAATGCCTGCCTGGTGAGCACAAAGTCATGAGTTTGATTACACATATCAAAAAACAAAGGCATAAGATAAAATAAAAACAAAGTAAATAAACACCAGGTTGACCCTAACAGAGGACAAAGGAATTCCACTTTTATGACGTCTGAGGTAGGCAAGGCCCCTGTATCTTGCTATCATCACAGGTAGAGGTGGAGTTTTAGTCACACCTGTACTCTTCTCATCATGCTGTTTCATGTGATGTGTATTTTATTATCATCTTAAGTCTCCTTGGCATGCCTTTCTTTACAATGCTGATAAAGTACTTTAGTAACTAACTATGCATCTATTTGTCCCTTACCACCTGGAATTATTCCTTATCATCTGGGGAAGCTCCTAATTGAGACTGCCCCGCCACTGTGGATTTGATTGTAATGATCTTTCTTTTAAAAAAAAAAAAAAAAAACTCTGATTGCTTCAGACTGAGTGCACAGTCTTCGAAGCCTGAGCTGAGTGCACAGTCTTCGAAGCCTGAGCTGAGTTCCCATTTTCCGTGTGTTCTCTTAATTTTATAGGCTGTTCCACTTCTTAACTCTCAGTTCTCCAGAAGGCTGAGAGCTACTTTTGCTGTCTCCCTTGTGCTTAAAATCTGTAGCTAGGAAGTGATCTAAGATTAAGTCTTACTTTCTTCCTCACAAAAGAATGCCTTCAGTGAAGCTGAGAGTAACTTGATTCAATAGGTCACTTTATGTCACTTAACATTATGTGAAAGACTGCCCCAATTATGTAATCCCCACATTGTGGCAAAACTCAGCTGACATCAGGTAAACCCACAGCAGAGAAATCAGAAAAGCAAAGTGAAGGACGCAAGCCAAACACAAGCCTGGGGGCTGAACAGAGACCCATGTACACATTGTTCAATAAATCTGCAGGGACATCCTTGGCTAAGAACTGAAGTCAGTGGTCAGTGGGGCATGAAGCATCACTACTTCCACCTGTCTTTTAGTGTGTTATTATTGCAAATTAAATAATTCATTGAAAGATAAAACATTCGCCGCATGGGCAGCAGGATCTCTTGACTCCAACATGTGAAACACTTAATTGAGTTCTCTTCCGCTAAAAGTCAGAATGCCATGGAGTTCCAATCCAAGTCTCTCAGAGCTTCTCTGCCCCATTTAAGAAAAAGGAGTGTGGAGTCTGACACCGTTGACTTCTGCAATGAAAAGGGAAAATGTTCTTTAAGCCTAAGAAAGCAAAACCATCTGGCCCTGCACAGCTGTGGAAATATTGTCTATCTAATTATTTATGGTGATACCTATGATTTGGCTTTGGTATATCCCAGAAGACTTTGGAAAATCAGAGTTTCATCATGAGCTCAGATCAGTAGTGTCTAAATCATTATTCTGGTTCAAGATACTTTCTCATTAGAATGAAAAATGGAAAAACTCCGTTTGCTTAAGAAACCACAGAAATGTCACCATGGTTTATGTAGAGGTATCAGAAAGGAAATGCTGATGTAGTGCTGTAGGAAAAGTCATTCTTACAGTCAGTTGGCCTTCCATCAGTCAGAAGAAATGACAGAAATATGTGCAGCAAATGTAGCATCCATACACTCAGCCATTTGGTCATCGCACTCTCTCCAGGTTAACAGCTGAGAAATGACAACCCATGCTTTTAAAATAAAGTCACAAAAATCAGAATTTTAGAGTTTCACACTTAAGAAAGATTTCCTGCTTCCTGCATCCTGTAAGAAAAGCATATTTGTTTTTCTTCTCGCTGGTCAGAACTTCCCTTTGTGAAAAAGAAAAACCAGAAAACTCGAAAGATGTTTTTATATACAAATGTTTTAAGTCACCAAGGAGCTTTAAAAACAATGAGATTTTGACAAGCTAAGACTCCGTGGAGAAAGGAAACAGAGACGTGAGCTCCACTTTCACTGTTTTACTTTTTATTTTTCCAATGTACCCGCGGTAGTTTTGAGACTGAAAGGCTGAGTAGAATTTTGTGTCTGAAAGGATGCGAGGCCTCTCAAATTTTTTAGCCATTATAAGTGATTTGAGGAAGACACCTTGGAGTTCCTGGTGTTCCAAGTCCTGTGGTTTTAATGTGGCCCCTAAAGTTTACAGGTTGGAAACTTTCCCTCGGTGCAACAGTGTCAAGGGGGTATTTGCATCAAGAGGTTCCACTGTCATGAGTGAGTTAGCTCTCCTATGAAAGGGGTTGAAGGAGTGGCTTTTGTTCTGTTCTTCTGTCATGTGAGGATATGTTATTCTTCCTCTTCAGAGAACACAAAAGTCTAGGTGCAATCTCAGTAGCAGAGAGACAAAGCCATGTTGTACCAACATCTTGATTTTGGATTTCCCTGCCTCCAGAAGCTTAAGAGAATGAATTTATATTCTTAAGGAATTATATACTCTGTGGTATTTTGTCATAGCAGCATAAAGTACATTAAAGCACCCCAAAGTATATCTTTACAAATAACTGAGACTTGCAGTCAAGAGTCCTAAAGCTTGTAAGGAGGGGTAAAACAGAAATAGTGTTGAATCAACCCTCATGAACACTAAAGCTCAGCTTTGGATCAGCTCAATTTCTGGATAGATAAGGGTGACATTCTCCACACTGCCTATTAGAAACAAATCAAATCCTCTTGGGAAAAAAAATGATTCGGAAGCCATTTTTCATATGTGATAACTGCCATTAAAAACAAATTTTTAAAAAGCAAAAACATTTGACCAAAATAAAAAGACTAACAGACAGCATAGATAGGTCTACGAAAAATGTATTAAAGTCACTATATTTACATACTCTTCAAAATGTGATTGGTAACCTCAAAAAGTTAGATAGCAAGTTGGAGAACTTCAGGAAAAAAATGGAAATTATAAAAATAATCAAGGAAAAAATTGAGGGCTCAAAATGTAATATGTAAAACTAAAAACATGGTTAATGGGTATGCAACTATAATTTATGATAAAATACTCAATAAAATACAGGCTGATACATAAAAAATAACAAACTGAAAATTCGGAAATAAGTGTAAAATGGACAGGAGACAGAATATGAAACAACAGCATACTGGATGATGTGATCAAAGAAACTAAGTCACAAATTGATATATGTTACAAACTCCAAAAAACTGTAAAACAAATCAAAGAACACAAAGCTACTTCCTGGTAAAATTGCTGAAAAACAGCCTGAAAAAGCTAGATCAGTCCTCATCCATGGTTCCCTCACGGCAGTTCGGGTTACTTCTTCAGAGGGGGGAATGTTGTAGGCAGCTGAATTAGATAGAAATATTATAGGCAGTAAGACAGGGCCAGGCCCTCAAGGACAACACGGAAAACAAGGTGACTTTACAACTAGAGACAGACAATCCTCCACCGTGGGCCAGATCTTGAGACAAGAATAAACAAAAGCACCTACATACTTCTCTAACCATGGGCATTAGAGATACTCTAAGTAGGTATCAATCACCTTGAAAGAGCCCATTTGAATTACTAACCCAACCCCCAACAGGAAGAGACTGGATTTAATCTATTTTACCTGAGCAATGGTGCTTGTAATCTCATTGGTTGACCATAGTCTCTGCCTCATACCCCACCTAGGTGTGTTCCCATGTCTTCTTAACAACCTTAGACCACCTCACCACATGGTGTCCCTCTATAGAAGTCCCTGGAAGAGATAGTTTCCCGGAGACACCCACTTGGGACCCCCCTTCCTGTCTCTCCCTCGAATAGGAGCTTTCTTGCCCTCCATAAATATGTTTTGCTAAAACAGGAAGGAAGGAAGGAAGGAAGGAAGGAAGGAAGGAAGGAAGGAAGGAAGGAAGGAAGGGAGGAAGGGAGGGAGGGAGGAAGGAAGGAAGGAAGGAAGGAGAGAAGGAAAGAAGGAAAAAAAGAAAGAAAGTTGCTGAAAAACAAAGACAAAAGAAAAATCAGAAAGAAAGAAAGAAAGAAAGAAAGAAAGAATCCTTCTAAGAAGCCAGTACCCTGAAAACTAGATGACAGATGGCTACCAGGAAAAATTAAAGTCAGATCCGTGGTGCATGCCTGTAATACCAGTTGCTTGAGAAGCTGAGACAAAAGGATCACAAATTTGAAGCCCACCTGAGCAATCTAGCCAAACCATGTCTCAAGAAGAAAGCTTAAAAAGATATCCAAAAAAAGAGTATAGAAGTACCTCTACTGCTTACTGAGTCCCATTCTGCCTCACCCATTCTGAAGAGAAAATTGCAGCCAGATGCATTAAGTAGCTAGCAAGATAACAAAGGATTTCACAATGCCACCAGTCTCCTAACTTATTTCTATTGTCCTACTCATATACATGAAGAAAAAACAAAATAAATAGGACATCCTACCCTAGCAAAGACGCTACTGTTTCCTGTGCACTCCTTTTCACATGTTATTTTGCTGTTGGTGGAAATTTTCTTTCTTTCTTTCTTTTTTTTTTTTACATGACCAGGGTTCAAACTTCCCACCTTGCACTTGCCAGGCAGGCACTTGTGCCATGGAGCTACCTCCCCATTATCATTTTATCATTTGGAAATTTTAACTATTGTTTTTCTTTTAGTCATTAGACCTAAAACTCAAACTATTTCTTCCGTTGGTTCTTTGTCTTGTAGTGTTGATGGTCAAATATATATTTTTACCCATTTTAAGTATGTGTTCCATCAATAAATTATACCTACAGCTCAACTCCTTTCTAAATATGTGCTTGAGCGTTCCTCTGAAGAAATATTCTTTGCATAACAGAATTGCTACATTTGTCAAGGCATATTGACCAGCACACTTGAATGTGTACAATTTTTATCCATTTTTTGCTCTTTGGAAACTAAGAGATATCCATTTAAAAAATCCCTAAGAATTAAGATTCAATATTTTCGGTGCCACATTCCTAATTCGTGTGACAGTTAGGGATGGAACAGCACTGGTTTACTGTGTGTGTGACCCATGATTCCCTAAATGCCTCCCATTCCAAGATCCCAGACAGGATACACCTGCATGCTTAGTCAGCCTCTAAGGGCCCATTTATTATAAGGAAAAAAATTGAATGTACCAAAAAAGATCTTTTGGTGCAGAGGAACCTCCGCTTGCTTAAGCCATCATTTTACAGCTATTGCAATAAGATTTATTAATGCCACATAATAAAATGTACCCTTTTAGCATGCACCTCTGTGCACCTAAGCACAATGGGGTGTCTCCCTAAATGACTTTCCCTGAATGCATTCAGGGGCACAAATCGCTCTGCATGACGAGAATAGCACTTCTCCACTTTTCTAGAGCACTATTTCTCTTTTCTATATGGCTGTAATATAGAGGTAGCAGCAAATAAAACCAAGGTAGTTCATAATTTAGAAATACAAATGTGATCACAGGTGCCACAGGAATTTTCTATCATATTTACAGAAAAGAATCATAGACTATAAAGCCTGAGGAATTAATTCTAAGACTAGGAAAGCCATTTTGCATCACCAAATTAGCCATACCCTAAGGTTTCCTGGTGAAACACTCCATAGCACTCAGGACACAAAATGAAGAGGAAAAAAAAAAAAAAAAGTGCATTCATTTGGCCACTACCAACCAGAAAACTTTATATCTCTGACAAATGTTTTAAAACCACTCATTACCTTAAAATAGTCTCATTATTTTTATTCATTGCAACTCAAATTTGCCCTTTAAGTGAGGTCCATGAGTGGGAAAAGTCTAATTTTGCCTGAAACTCCTGTACTTTGCAGTAGCATCTGCCTTAACATCGTATTGCCATGCTAAACAGCTTGGTAACCACCCGTGTGCGTGCCAGATGGAGGTGACTGCTCTAACTCTACATGGTACCTGTCAGCAATCCAGCACTCTAAGGGAGTTAAATTGCTCCATCTGCTCTTTCAAATTGCCTGGAGACTGCTTCTCAAATGTTAATGTTTTTGTTTGTTAATAAATAATAAAAGGGCACTTTGTCAATTATACAACTTGACTGATTCATAATTTGTGCTAGCAAATTTCTGTCAATATTGAGTGAATCAATAAAGGACCATTTGCCATGTATCCAGCAGATATTCTTACTGTACTAGTCACTGTAAGATGAAATATGCAATGTAAGAGAGGAAAATGCCCAGAGAATAATCAATGGTTCTGGAAGCATTATACATTATGCAGAATGTCTGATACATTATAAATTTTATATAATACTGACAAAAATATATAAATACAATCAAATAAAAAGAAATACAAAAACTAAGAACTCAAAATAAAAAGGAAATGTGATATATGTTCAGCTGAACATAACCATGAGCATAGATCTCATAATTTAATCGACAAATATTCATGAAGCACACACTATATGTCATAAACCATGCTAAAGAAAGCAGTGGAAAAAAGAGGAATAGGGCAAAGTCCCTGCCTTTCAAGGTTTTCTATTCATTAGATATCATCACAAGCACAGAATCTCTAATCAAACAATTAAAAATGGCCCATATGGGCTGAAGAGATAGCTCCACAGTCTAAGTGCTGCCTGGCAAGCCCGAAGACCCAAGTTGAATCCCCAGTACCACATGCCATACCAGCCCCTGAATTGAGGATGGTGGCCACACCCATAATCCCAGTGCTGGGAGGCTGAGGCAGGAGGATCACTATGAGCCCGAACCGTGTAGCAAGACCTGTATCAAATAAATACTAAAAAATAAACGGCCTACCACAGAATCATTTAATATCACTTTTAAAAGCTGAAGGTAAGCTACACAGTGACACTGCACAACCAAGCCTGGCTCTTCTTGCTAAATGTGGAATGATATTTTAAGAAACAATAATCTACTGCCATTGCTGATTAGTTCCTCCAACACCTGACGTGAAGGGCCCTTTGGATTGTCTACGTATCCCAGCCTGACCATTTTTATTTCATGATATTTATAAGCAATGATAATGGCTCAAAAATTGCTTTGTATTGTTTTGTCAGAGATGGGTGCTCCACTGCAGTTAGGGAAGCTGTAACTAGAGAAGTCTTTAAATGACATTTTCACACTTAAAGCCAGTCTAAAGATTGTGAGTACTTAAATGAAGGACCAATCTGTAGTGGAAAGCTATATAGCTTTCTTTTAGTCCAATGAAAAGAAAGGTTTATACTAATATTGTTTAACAAGATATCATGACTACATCTTTTCCTCTGAATAACTACTATAAAGACAACATTATCCAATGTATTAACTATTGTAACTGTCCTACTAACCTGCTTTGAAACTAGTTCATTGCTATTTTACCTTTTTTTCTCATTAAAATGAAAAAAAAAAGGTTTTTTAAAAAGATAAAGAAAAGCAAGACCAGTGCTACACTTTAAAATAAACCAACTTAAAAAAGAAAAAAATTGCTTTGTAATTCTATGTTAGGGATACGCAAAGATCTTCCTTAAACATTGTCTCTGTCAATCTGCTAGTGGTCACTCAGTGGTATCTGCTGTGCTATTACTGCAGAAATCTAAAATAGTGGCAGGGCTTCATGAAGCCATGTTAAACGTGGACATGGACTGGAAGCCAACTGCAGTCAACAGGCTTTTCTGAAAGCTAAGGCCTGCCATAGTCTTGAAATCCAAATGTAAGGGACTTTCACGGGCCCCTGTACCCATGTTTTAACTTTCTTAACTCTCATCTTGCAGATGATGAATTATTTTTTCCTGCATTCTGGTTGTTTTTAAAAGATCCTTTCTTACTCTTTCACTGGCTGCAACTGTGTCTTCAAGGTTCGAAACTCTATCTTCATTTTCGTTCATTCGGCTCTGCCAACTTGTGATTGAGGTTTTATTTTCTTGTATATCTCTTTGAAACTGTTTCATGCGATCTATGTCTTTCCTATATTGCTCCGTCAGGGAGTCCATCATTTTTCTATTCTGCTCTAATTTTTTATCGATGTCTTCTTTAATAGTATTGAAGTCTGTCATTATGGTTATCCTTTCTCTCTCTAATACAGAGATTATTTCTGTTCTGTTCTCCTTTCTACTTTTGTGTAGTTGTTCCCCTACTTA
>PVJA010009897.1:47644-59417 GCA_004027025.1 Myocastor coypus
CTCTATACGTTTCTCCAGCCGTTTTTCCACTTCATGTATTTCTTTTTTCACTTCATATGTTATCTCTGATCTCAGTTGCTCTATAAGTTTCTGCACTTGTGTGTCTGCCTCAGATGTTACCAATTCAGAGGTTTCATCTGTATGGTTCCTATTTTCTTCCATGATAGTGTCTTCTGTATTTGGTTTGGGTGGGCACGGGTCTGAGATTGCATCCTACTCCTTGTTGTTATCATTTTGTATGGAAGCGACCTCTGCACTTTAGTGGAATTATGCTATGTCTATGGGCGTTTGGTCTGGAGACTCCAAGCTGGTTCCTCTACAGAGGTTCCTGACTCTGTGCTGGAGCTCTGGCTGCTAGCAGCTGTGAATCCCGGCGGATGTGGTCTGTAGGTGGAGGTGGAGCTTTGGGATTGAGTAGTCCTGGTAGGCTCGTGGACCAGATCGGTTGCCAGACAAGATGTTTGATGGGTTCGGTGCTGGAGGTTGGACCGTGGCGGACGCGCGGCCTGTGCTACCGGCTGGGACTCGGTGGGAGTGGAACAGGAAGTTAGTCGCAGGAGCACAGAGGCGGGGCAGAGGGGCGCAGGTAGCTTACCCGCGGCGGACGCGCGGCCTGTGCTACCGGCTGGGCTCTTAACTCTCAATTACTCATAGTCAACCATGATCTATAATTACAAAGCAGAAAATTCAAAAAATACTTAATTCACCATTTTAAATGATTTTATCACAACTTATTATTACAGTTGTTCCATGTTATTAGTTCCTTTTGTTATCTCTCACTGTGCCTAATTTATTAATTAAACATTATCTTAGGGATGTATACGAGAAAATATCATACATATAGCATTCAGTACCATGGTATGTGAGTCCATGTTCAGTCTTTATGACAATAACTGAGATAACAACTTAAAGAAAGAGGGATTTGTTTTGGTTCGTGGCTTCAGATGCTTCAAGCAGTCCCTAGCTGGCTCCTTGGAGTCTGTCAAGAGGCAGACCACCATGGCAAGAGCACATGGAAGAAGAGGCCTGTTCACCTCCTGCAGCTGAAAAGCAAAGAGAAAAGGGGTCAGGATCCCAATAGCCCTTTCAAAGACTCGCCAGATGAACTACTCCCTCCAATGAGGGCCCATCTTATAAAGTTTCCAATACTTCCCAATGGGGCTATCAACTAGTGGCCAGTCCTTCAATACAGGATTGGAAGGAGAAGGATTTAGTATCCAAACCATAACAGATGGTTTCAGTCTTCTAATGAGAGTCTTGGAACACAAAACTCAAGAATAAGGAGGAAGGAATTACTGTTCAAGCTGGAGACCCTTATTTTATGACCTGTAGAAATACAAAGTCCTTTCACAATCTCCAGAGAATTTCCTAGAAATTTGCTTAATCCTGGTTGTCACCTCTGGTTTAAGCCTCTAAAAATTTTTTATTTAATTGATTAGAGAACATCTTACCGTCCACTTCATGCATCCTGCTTAATTTCATATTACATTGACCTAGACATGGAACTGTTTTCCTTAATTTTCCACAAACCAGTCATTCCTGTAATTATCTACAAATGGAAAGCACTTGACAGCAAATTTGAGGTGTCAGAGATTTTGCATGGCTGAAGCACAAATAAACTAAAACTACAAGTAGGGATCTCTGCTGCAGAAGTCAGCCAACTGTCTGCAGGCAGAGTCCAACCCCCTGCAGCCCCATGACCCTGCTCATACCGCACCAATTCTTCTTCATGTCAGATTAAGAGTACTTTTACGTCTTGGTTTTGACAAACGCACATGGACAGAACTCCTTCCTTCGCCATGAGCTGGCTTAATGATTTTGCTTAAAATGTCTGTATCATGCTTAGGAAGAATTCTGGAATCAACCATTAAAGTCAGAAAATGCTTTTCCCTAAGATATAATGATCTCAAAGCTGTTAGAGTTGTGGAAAACTCACACATTGTTTCTCACCTGTGCATTCAATTTATATTGCCTTTAACAACTTAGCAACACACATTAAAAACAACAGTGGTCATATCTATTTGCCCTGAAATCCCACTCAACAGAGCTTTGTATTTACATATGACATCCATGATAGTTACTGTCTATTAACTTAAAATTAATTTTTCAAATACATAAAATGTCCTTTATATTATCATATATTATCCAAAAACTGAAAAATTAAATATTTGAAATTTGTGAGATGTTAAACAAAATACTAATATTTGACAGGATGTAATATAGTCATAATATAGTTCCATGTGCTACTGGGCCCTATTTCAAAAGTTTCATGAAATTTTTTGTGGAAAAAAGATCATAAACCAAGTTATTATCTATGTTGGGATTGGAAATATACAGCCATTATTCACATGAATATATAATCTCTTTCAACTTTTGCTGAAATATTACATATATATATTATATCATAGTATACTGATAGTGTTTAAAATTCCTCTTTATCATTTCCCTTGTTGTGCCTTATATAAAATAAACAAAAATCATAATATTTTTTCTATACTCAACAAATTCTTCCTCCAAGGTGATTCCAAAAGTCAGTACAATTTTCTTTTGTTGTTTGTATTTTTTTTAGGAAAGAGTCTACAGGGTGTTCAGGGTCTCACTATTAGATCGGACACATAGTGGTCTGCCTGTCTGCACCCTCCCAAAAGCTGGGATTACAGGCATGCGCCACCACACCCAGTCTCAATCGCAGTCTCATCGCGCCCTGGGGGGTCAGGGCCATCACAGCAGGCTCAGGAATAGAACCCCCAACCTTTGCATCTGGTTGCAGGTGCTTTAATCCACTGTGCTATTTGGCCAGCCCTAGTACAAATTTTTGATGAAGACACTAGTGGACATTCCACAGAAAGGGCCTTTCTTCAAAAGATGGCAGAGGAGTCTGGGTCTGTCCAGAGATGGATAATCAAATGTTCATACATGAACACGTAGAATAACGCGGCAGGTTTCAGAAACAGACAAGACAGAACTATGATTTTCAGGAACCTGGTGTTTTATTTATAAAAATAAGATAGCGATACCTGCTCCACAGTGTTGATTTAATTCAACGTCTTTTCTAATACCAATTACTCTGCCTAATGTACAGTAACTAAATTTGAATATGATTTGCTCTGTAATCAAAGCTCCCTAGAAATGCTCTCTGGCTGTTTGCATTTCAATGATACCGCAATCTTCATCCTATATGTTAAGTAGAGACTCAGCTGCAGGGCATTGAGCGTTGTTTGAATAATAATAATCAGAGTTCTGATAATATGGGAGATGCATCTCTCCTGGGAAAGAGGAGGGTGCACACCCTAGGTGGTGCACAAGTAGTAGAACTTCTACTTAGGTTTATTAACACTATTTCTTATCAAATGTTATATCAAATGTTTTATAATTTGCATAACCTTTTAATAATTACTTCTAATATGGGTATAGAGAACACAAGTTCACATTTTTGACAGATGTGTGAACAAGTTCAGAGAACACTGCTCTGAGAGTAAATTAGCAAAGTCATCACTAACTTTAGGTTCAGTACCGGAAGATCTATATGATAGTATACAGCAGGCTATCCTAGACATCCTGTCAGCTCAGGTCTATCTACCCTCACACATTCTCCAGATATACATATTAACCTACCAGTAGCCAGACTTGCTCTTATATGAAATGGTGTGAAGCTGTTCTACAGCCAACTGATAATTTATTTCTTTTTTGGCCTTTTGACCCTTGACATACAATTTAATTAAAAAACAATTATAGAATATGACTGGAACATCCCTGCCTGTTTGGAAATTTAATAGCACAATAACAGATAAACTATTGGTTGAAGAAATAAAAGGGAAATTCAGAAGTCATCTAGAGGTAAGTGACAACGAAAGCACAACATGTTAGCATCTGTGCAAAGCAGCCTTTAGAGGTTTATAGCTCACAGAGCTAATGCTAGGAAAAAAATCCAATAAAAATATAAATGATCTCTACTCCAACCTTAGAAACTGGTGGGGGATTAAGCTCAATGTAAACAGAAAGGATAATATTGAACATGAAGATAAAAATTAATGAAATTAAAACAAAATATACTACAGAGAACTCTATGAACCCAAACGCTTATTATTTGAAATCAGTAAACTTGTAGCAAATCTGAAGTTAATGAGAAAGATAAGAGCATGCACAACTAACAATATCAAAATAAAAGATGAGATAATACTATGAATAACGTTAGGCCAGTAGATCTGAAATGCAGACAAAATAGAGAAATCCCTTCAAAATCTCAGACTATCCAGGCTTTCTCAAGTAGAGCAAGAGGAAGAAGGTTTTTTTTTTTTTTTTTTTTTTAATCTATTAAAGAAATTTACCTCACAGTTTAAAGCATTTTTATTTTTATTTTTATTTTTATTTTTAAAACTCCTAAGTAGCTTCACTGGAGAATTTTACAACACATAAAATAAAGAATAATGTCAAGTTTACCCATGTTCTTCCAGAAAACTAGAAAGAAGAACCACTTCCACGTTCATTCTAGAGGGAACTTTACTCGGATGCCTGATCCAGAAAGACTTTACAGCAAAAGATGGATACCCAGTAATCACCTTCATAAACACAGAAGTATACATCAAGAACAGTATCAAAGATATATGTAACACTGCCAAGTCAGACTTATCCCAAGAATACAAGATTGGCTTAATACTAAAAAACATCAATATAATTACTATATTAACCATCTAAAAAAGAAGCAACATATGATCACTTTACACTTTTCAAACAAGGACAGCAGAGTAGTAACTTTGGGTCTTTTTGGTTTTTTGGGTTTTGGTTGGGGTTTTGTTTGTTTGTTTGTTTGTTTGTTTTGTTTTGTTTCGTTTTGGTGGGGCTGGGGTTCAAACTCATGACCTTGCACTTGCCAGGCAGGCACTTGTGCCACAGAGCTTTCTCCTCAGCCATATGATCACTTTAATAAATAAAACATTTCATAAAAACTAGCATCCATACCTGATTTAAAAAAAAAAAAAACTTTCAGCAAAATGGGAATTATGAGAAATATCTCAGTCAAATAAGAGTACCTATCAAAACTCTATAGTTAACATCTTAATAAAGAGGAGGAGCAGAAATATCTATCAAAACAGCTGCATTGTGCATCACACTGAAAGCTCCAGCCAATGCTATCAACCAAAGTATGTATGTAGTATATGTAAAACTGGCATTTAAGTCGGAAAAAGATAGCATTTAATTGCAAATAGCATGACTAGTCATAAAGAAAATCAGTTAAAATGTAGCAGAAGCTCCTACCACTAATAAATAGTTTGGAAAGGTCTCAAGATACAAGGTCACTGTGTAAAAAGGGGCTGTGTTTCTATATGCACGTAACAAAAGTCAGAAATTTTGCATTTTAAAGCATTTTTTACAATACCACAAAAATAAAAAATGCGTAAAGATTTTTTAAAAGATATTTGCAAGACCTGCATTTTTAAAAACTACAAAATGATAATGCCTCTTGTGCTTTTTCTAAATTTCACAAGTTTACCCCTATCTTCTCCATACCGTGTGGCTGCATCTGCTGCTTTGCAGATAGCAGGAAATCTTGTCACCTGAATCTCCAAACAGCCATCATGTTTTCCAGCACTCTCCAGGGTGAACTGAACTAATTTTCTCTAGAAATAGTTTAATTTAGCCCAATGCAATTATATACTGGGGCACTGTTAGCAGCTATATAAGCCCTCAGTTTTTTAAGAAGTCTTTTCTCCAGATTTTTCATGTCACTTATTTCTAAGAAAACAGATTTAATAACCATCAAGTGAATTAAGATATGATTCCTATCTGCTACAGAAGGGGTGATTGATAGATATGGTTAATGTTTAAAATTAATTTTTAAAAAATTTACTAGTCATTGCCAAGAATGAGGAATAAATGTGTTCTAAGTGAGAACAAATCCTCTTTGAGGAGGATTTATGCCAATGTGTTTTTTATTATAATAAATTTCTTCGAATGTTGATTTTTTTGACCATCTCTCCTTGATTAAACATCTATATCAATTTCTTTTAAATAAAAACATTGCAGTGTGACCTCACCTGCCTTATTCACTGAATCTGGCACTGTGTAGCTTCTGGCTTTTTCTCAACTCAAAATGACCATGAGAGGCAAACATTTCTTTTTTAATTTAATTTTTTTTTCTTGTTTCAGAACTTTTGTTTGTTTATTTACTTTTATGGCCAGCTCAGCCTTCCCTGAGGGCAGGGCTGGCGCAGCATGTGGTGCCAGGGATCGAACCCCAGAGTCCCTGCAGCCGCCTAAGCTTTCCTAAGCAGGAGCTTTAGACCACTGAGCCATCCTGCCGGGCCCCTACAGGCAAACATTTTTAATTGATTTTGACCCATTAAGGTAACCACAACAGTGCAGTTAGGGACGCTCATGCATGAGGACTATCAGAACTGCTTCAGGAAGGTGCAGGAAGGATGGGAAGCGTATTCCAAGCAAGCGGCAGTATTTTGAGGAGCATTAACGGCAACGTGTCCTTTATTATAATTTTTTTAAATTTAAACATTCATCTATGTTTTGTTACCAATAGTGGTTTGAATATATGCCCCCTCAAGTTCATGTATTGGAATCAAAGCGCGGTACTGAGAGTTGTGGGGGGGGGGGAGCTGTGAGAAGTGATGGGGTGCTAAGAGGGGTTCGTGGCTTCCTCTAGGGGCTGGGTTCCACTCACACAGGGAGTTGCCCTAAAGCAAGAGCCCACCTTGGTATTTTTCTCTCCCAGCCACTCACTTACTCGTCCATGGGCTGGCATGAGCTAAAGCAGCACAAGGCCTACGCTTTGTGCAGATGCCAGCTGCCACACACTCAGCCTTGCTACTCCCCAGAACCATAAGCCAAATCTCTTCCCATCACAGATTCCCCAGTCTTGAGTATTTTCCTATAGCAGCAGAAAACGGACACCGTTCTAATCCAAGGAATACTGATTTAATTTGTAAAACCTAGAATTAAAGAAGAAATATTTGAATGACAAAGTCCTGTTCAAATTCTGTTTTGAGATCTATTGGTGGAAGAATACATTCACACTTTCAGAATTCCACACTTGCAGAGCTTTCCTCATAAGCAGGTCACAGATCCAATGACTCCAGGCTCCAGACCAGGATGGAGTTATTGCTACCACTCCCTCAAAATTGACCTCACCCAAATTTTCTCTCAAACGTATTCTCATTAGCTGCTTTCACTTTAACAGACATAAATCAGGAAAATACTTGAGAAAGCTATTTACAATATGACCTGAGGGGTTTTTTTCTTGCTAAATTATCATAAAACTTCCTGAGTCAGATTGAAAAGCCACATGTGAGGAGTTTTACATATTTCTCTGCCTATAGATATTTTGTAATCAATTACAATAACATTATATACCTCATTTCTGCTGTAATAGATTCAATTACATAGTTAACATTTCCTGCTAACCTTTTCAAATACAGGAAAGCAAATTTCACCTACCTGATTGCTATGTTTGTCTAATGCATACGTTATTCTTGTCATCTTTAATTCAAGTAGACATTTGCTTTCTTTGGTTACATAGCTGGATAACCAGTTATTTACCTGATTTGTAGATGCATTTAAGCTGCTATGCCTCAGGGAATTGATTCATACATATTGTTGGCATTATACTTTCTCTTAACAATTTATTCTTCCCAGCAGTCTCATAAAATAGGTTGGTATAACATTACCCCTTTTTATGGGAACTTGGAGACATCACCACTACATTTCTGGGTAAATTTGTGCCAGCCAGCCAGAAATGCCGTTTTAGCCCATGCGGTTCTAATCTATTGCATATTCCAGAACTACTCTACCTCCCAGGAGATCCACAATTTGGGGGCTGTTATAGTATTTTGAAAAGTATTTATAATATGAATCATTAATAATTAGCTGTATCAAGTAATTATAATACCACTGAGCACAAAGGACCTTTCTCAATTACATATTTTCTTCCATAATTAAGATGTGTGACCACAAAAGAAAGAAATATTTAATGAATTCAGACTACCTGGTATGCAGTTTAGAATTTTTAGAAATGTTCTATTTAATTTGGCATAAGCAATAGACTCAAAGGTAATATCATAGCTTAAGTACAAAACGTGCCTCTGGGCTTAATGAGAGCTTTGTAAAAGGCAGATATGAAGCGCTGGGACTTTAGGATCAGTCATCATAAAATGACCAAAAGCTTCATGAGAAATGAATCGCCCCCTGCTTGTTTTCCCCATACATTCTCACCTTTGTTTTCACTCAACTGATATTTGCCCAAATCCATTAGTAATAAAACTAAGAAATTTTTCTAAAGTTACATACTTATGAAATGTAGTTCAATATGAACATTAGAAAAGCTGACAGGACTTTACATCCCCTGCATCAAGCATATATGCATAGTCAGACAAGCACCTAAGTCAAATTCTATGCTATCTAAAAGGCACAGGTTCAAGACCAACCACTGGAGTAAGCAATTGTACCCTAAATACCTCGAGATCTTTCAGATTCACCTACAATATGCATAGCTGCTGTTAAAACTCAACTTTAAGTTCTACTCTAGGACACATCCACACAATAAGACTCTGCATAACTGAAGTTTACCCAAAGAAACTTCAGTTAAAGAGTATGCAACTGGTGAGTGAGACCAACCCCCAGCCCACCAGATCCTCATTCCAGCCCACACCTAGGCCAGTGTGTGTGTGCATGTATAGGACCGGCTAGCTGGCTGGATTCTCACCCCAGCCGGCACCTAGGTATGCTGTGTAGAACTTCCCCCATCAGATAGGCCAGGTGTGGAACTCTGCAGGAGAACTCCCTGCAAGGAGGCTAGAGGCAAAACCCACCCAGCTGATCCAGGAGCAGAACATCTTGCCAGAGTGGCACAGGGGGTTCACTTCCAATGGCTTCAGCAAGAAGGAATGGGGTACAGCCACATCCACCTGGACGAATTTGAACTTGGTAGATCTGGACCTGGTGCTAAGGTAATAACAGCATCAGAGCTCTACAGCAAAGGTCAGAAGACAGTGCTATACAAAATGACAAAAAGAGAGGCTGGAAGATAACTCAGTAGAATAAGTGCTTGCCTGGCAAGCTCAAGGGCCTGAGTTCAATACCCAGTTCTGGAAAAAAAGAAAAAGAAAGCAAGAAGGAAGGAAAGAAGGAAGGAAGGAAGGAAGGAAGGAAGGAAGGAAGGAAGGAAGGAAAGAGAAAAAGAAAGAGGAAGGCAGCTATAAAGGAAATCAGATCAGAAATAATTTCTGAAGTAAAAAAAGAAATGATAACTATAATGGAAGAAGTACTAAGTGCTTCTAAAGAAGATGATGAGGTGATGGTAAAAGAGAGAGAGAGAGAGAGAGAGAGAGAGAGAGAGAGAGAGAGAGAAACCAGGCATGGTGGCACATGCCTGTAATCTCAGCACTTGGGAGGCTGAGGCAGGAGGATCACTGTGAGTTCGAGACCAGCCTGGGCTACAAAAGTGAGCTCAAGGCCAGCCTGAACTGCACAGTGAGACCCTATCTCAAAAAGACAAAAAAAAAAGAGAGAGAATAGAAAAATGATGGAATCCATGAATGAGCAATATAGGAAAGAAAGAGAATGCATGAAGCAGATTCAAAATACTATACAGGAAATTAAAACCTCAATCACAAGCTGGCAAAACCGTTTCAATGAGAGTGAAACTAGACTTTCAGATCTTAAAGACACCATTACAGCTAGTGAAGAGGTAAGAAAAGGTCTCTCAGACAAAAAAACTAGGATTCAGGAAAAAATAATTCAACATCTGCAAGACAATGCGAAGATGAACAATGTAAGACTAATAAGAATCAAAAAGAAAGGAGTCAATGTAAATGATATAAAAAGAATACAGGCAGAATAGCAGAAAACTTCCCAAATATGAGGAAACAATTTGACATTCAGGTAACTGAAGCAAATAGAACTCAAAGTAACATCAACTTAATTAAAACCACACCCAGACATATAATAATTAAGATCCCAAACTTTGTGCAGTATCCTATCCCCAAATTCTTAGTAGTTCTGGTCATATATTTGCCATTCCAGTATTTATGCTATGCTTTATTCTTAGTAGTTAATATATATAATTAATATATATATATATATATATATATATATATGTGTGTGTGTATATATATACATATATATATGAGAGTTAGGATAGATATACAGGTAGTTTCTCTTAATTCATTGAAAATAAAAGTTTGTACTTGTATCAGGTAGTATCAGATCTGTATCTTGTCCTCTGAATAACTACTATGAAGACAATATGCATTGTACTAATTACTGTAACTATTCTGCTAACTTGATTTGAAACTGTTTCTTGGCTATTTTATCTTTTTTTCTCATTAAAATGAATTTTAAAACATAAGAAAGAAAGATGCCAGAAATTCAGCACAGTAACAGTATACTAAAGGAGTTAAAGAAAAGAAACAGATCACATTTAGAGGAAAATCCATTAGAATAACAGTGGAAACCATCAAGTCAAGAAGAGCATGGAGCAAAGTATTAGAAGTCTTGCAAGAAAATAAATTTCAACCCAGGCTGATACACCCCGCAAAACTCTCTTTCAAGTTTAATGGAGAAATACTTCCATGAAAGAAAACAACTAAAGAATTTTATGATGACAAAGCCAACCTTACACAGTTTACTAAAAGATGCTCTAAAGAGGGGCCAAAATGAGCACAACTCCATGAATAAGAGTAAAAAGAGGATGGGGAAGTTCTGTGGCACAAGGGCCTACCTGGCAAGTCCAAGGTCGTGAGTTCAAACCCCAGTCCCCCAAAAAATACAGAGAACCCACCAAACAGAGCAAACAATAAACATAGGAGAAAAAGAGGTACACAGCAGCAATCTTTCAATTATTCTTTTGTACACTGTAGCAAAATATTTCCATCAGCATACTCTACAAATGGCCTTCTCCTGCACCCTATGGGTCATGCTTCTGTCTATGTCTACAGGGTGAATATCAAGGAAATAGCAGTAGCTCAGTCCCACAAGTTACAACACATACTAGAACTTTCTGAGATGTCCTATCCCCAAACTGTTAGAAGTTCTAGTTATATATTTGCCATTCCAGTATTTGTGTTATGTTTTATTCTTAGTAATTCTTTACTACTATGGAAACTTTTTCTTAGTTGGTATCTTTACATATATTAACCTATTCAAATACTGTGGGTACTCTGAATTGATCACAGAGTCAAGCATATGATACACTACATTTTCATCTCTTAGACTCACAATTTAATTTTAATTATTGAATATTGCTTTGAAAAACTTAATTTTGAATTAATTAATATATGATTAATTTTCTGGCTATTATTTAATTTTTGTTTTATGATTTATACTGTATCTTTGAATTATAATCTACTTATAAGACATGGTATTTTTTCCTAGTATTAGACACTTTAAAAAGGGTATTTCCATCTTCCATTGACAAAAAGAAAAGAGCATGCAAATATTTTTTTTAACAACTAGGCCCTGATTAATCAAAAAAAGTCAATTAATAAAAACGAACTGAGGTCTATCATTTGTTTACCATTTGATTAAAAGTAAGAACTCTGAACTTCCTGTTCCAGCCCAGCCCAAACCCCACCGCTGGGAGCTGAGCCTGCACACCCGCCGCGGGTAAGCCCCTGCGCCCCTCTGCCCCGCCTCTGCGTTCCCGCGACTACCTTCCTGTTCCAAACCAGCCCAAACCCCACCCGCTGGGAGCTGAGCCTGCGCACCCACCGCGGGTAAGCCCCTGCGCCCTCTGCCCCGCCTCTGCGTTCCCGCGACTAACTTCCTG
>PVJA010009898.1:0-20475 GCA_004027025.1 Myocastor coypus
TTTGGTTGGCTGCCTCTGCCACCATTTTGTTGCTGTTCCGCCGCCATGAACTGGATGCTCTCCGCCCTGCTCCACTCAGCCTTGGGCCAGCCGAATATGGACTGAAACTTCCACAAACTGTGAGCTAAATAAACCTTTCCTTCCTTCATCTTGAGTGTCGGGTATTTGTCTCAGCAACGATTAAAAAGTAACTAAGACAGGGACCATAGTGGTTTTTAGTTCTTTATAAATTTTAGATAAAAGACTTTTGTCTGAATACTTATTAATTAAAATCTTTCAAAATGTGTGAATTGTCTTTTCACTCTGTTGGTAATTTCTGGCCTCATTGCTGGATAGGATAAGCTTGGGTAGGGCTGGAGGTCTGACTCACGTGGTGGACCTAGTGTTGGATAGGCCATGCTTGTGTCTGGCTGAAGGTCTGACTCACATGGCAGACCTAGCTACTGGACAGGCTGCACTTGAGGCGGGCCAGAGGAGGTCACGCGGGCCAGAGGAGGTCTCAGGTGGGCAGGAGGAAATCTGATGTGGCAGGCTGGAGGTCTCAGGTGGCCAGAAGTCTCAAGCAGACCAGAGGTCTCAGGTGGGCAGGAGCTCATAAAAATTTTATTTTTTTTAAATTTTTTTTTCTTGTTTCAGAACTTTTGTTTGTTTGCTTATTTATTTTTATGGCCAGCTCAGCCTTCCCTGAGGGCAGGGCTGGCGCAGCATATGGTGCCGAGGATCGAACCGCGGTCCCTGCAGCCGCCTGCAGGCACTTTAGACCACTGAGCCATCCTGCCAGGCCCTGCTCATAAAAATTTTAAAAAGCACAAAAAATAAAATAAAATGAAGCTAGGAAATTTGAATCAAAAAAATATTCAAGGGATACAAATATAGCCAATATTTTGGCTTTAGCCCTTCAAGGTCAGTGAGAATATAGAACATAAAAGAGCCTGTACCGTAACAGCATATAACTCAGTGGAGTCCCAAGTTTCCTGTTCAGGGAGATTATAGGGCCACAGAAGAAGGTCATCGATGATATAGAGTATGCCTAAGGAGAGTCACCTAGAGAGAAAACATTCTCTCAGGCTTCCACAGAGAGCAAAATAGTCAAGCACTGGTGGTGATTCATTCAGAGGGCTGACACTGACAACAGCTCTGCAAGCCTCAGCAGTTCTGCAAACCTCAGCACATGATTTCAAGGTAAACCCTGAGGGGACCTGACTGATCTTGTCAGATATAAAAGCTATATATTTTTTGTGACATAGACCTTGCTTTATCTTGGTCTTAACCATCCAGCCAAAAAGTCTAACCACAAGATATAAAAACGAAATCCATATTAATATGGTGTGTTGTAAAAGGCTCAAGTCAACAGCTTCTGATAATGCCAGATAAGCTGATAATCCACCACTATTATACACTATTGGACTATATGTACAGCTACTTTCTCTTTGTGCAATGAAAGATTGATACTAATGATGTTTAGACAAGAAATCATATCATCTTATACTCTGAACAAATATGATGAAGACAACATTATGTAATGTATTAATTACTGTAAAAATAATAATAATTCACTGGTATTGGAAACTATTGGTTCACTTGAATTATGGAGTCCTTAAAATTCTTAATACATTTCACTTACAATGTATAAGGCTCCCATTTGTTAATGTTACCAACAAGCTCATCTGAAAAATCTAACTACTGGAAAGCTGTATAGTGAAAGATATAAATTTTCTACTCTTTAAAAAATAAATAAATAAAACTAGGACTGGCCAGATAGCTGAGTGGACTAAAGCGCCTGCTCAGGCAGAGTGCAGTGGCCAGGGTTCAATCCCACCCTGCCCCCAATGTGCACTGAGAAGGCAATTGAGACTGGGTGTGGTGGCACACACCTCTAATCCCAGTGCTTGGGAGGCTGAAAACAGGAGAATTACTACGAATCTGATCTACAGCCTCCCAAGAGCTGGGATTACAGGCATGTACCACCACGCCCAGTCTCAATTGCTGTCTCAGTGGGCCATGGGGTCAGGGCCAGCATGGCAGGCCCTGGATTGAACCCCCCACCCTGCACCTGCTTGCAGGCACTTTAATCCGCTGAGCTATTTGGCCAGCATTCTAATTCTTTCCTATATTTCATTCAATGTTTCCATCATTTTCCTATTCCCTTATATTTTATCTGTATCTTCCTTAGATGTACTGAACAATTTTTTTTTAATAATTGTTGTCATTTCCTTTTTTTACCTGAGGGTTTATTTCCTTCATATTTATCACTCCTTCATGGAGTTGTTTCTTTACTTGAGTTGCTATCATCTCAGAAATTTCAGGTGTGTAACTTCCAGTTCTTTTAAGACCTTGTCTCCTGCACTTGTTTTGGGTGGGCTAGAGGTCTAATGTTGCTTTTTGTCATTTTTTTTCAGTGATGGTAGGTGAGCAGGGTGTCGATCAGCAAGGCTCTCAGGAGAGTTGGAGGGCAGGGTGAGCTCACCAAAACTTCTGCCATGTAGGGTTCAATGTGGTTTCTACCTCATTAAGGAGAGGGAGGCAAGCTGCAGTTCAAAAAGGAACCAATGGTGGTGAGCACAGGCCAAAGCGGTGCAAGGTTCTCCTGATGGTGGATTGGCACAGGGCAGTGCTCCCTAAGGCTCCTGCCAGTCTCTATGGCTGTCATGTCTTCCTGGTGGTCTTCAGGTTAAGGCTGAAGATCCCAGGCAGCTGGGATCAGTGGAACTCTGGTAAGAAGGCTGGTGGGACAGGGACTAAAGCTGCGGGATCCCCCTGGCAGTCAGAGCAAGATTATTTGACCTACAAAGCACTGTTACACAGCCTGTGCTATCTCACACTTCCCTCTAATTTGATCTTTTTAAAGTGAGTGTGGATCCAGAGTACCCAGGTAATCCTGAAATGAGATCACTGAAAGTTTTAAACAAATTAAAGGAATCTGAATCTATCAATTCTAATGTGTTTTTCAATCAGAATATTGAAAACAACTTCATTACAGCATTTAATTTACTGATTCAGTTAATAAGATTTCTTATCTCCTTATACATTTTTTTAAAATTTGCTAACAGATACTTTATCAAGTAACAGTGATAACTACGATGAGCTTATCAAATGCGAAAATATCGCTCTGTTCAAAATGACTAAAGACTCTCAAATTATGGCTTCTTTTAACAATATTTTTTTCGTCTTCAGTCTTTGGCAACCCAGCATGTAAGAGTCCTTCCTCTGACCCCAAAGAGAAGAGGGATAAAGAAAAAAAAAAAAAAATCCTTTGTTGCTCCATGTGGGAGGGCTTCAGAAGAGTTTAGGAGCCTCCCAGGAAGGAAGAAGACCAAAAGAGCACTTATGGGGCTGGGTTGGTTGTGAGGTTTGTGTGGGCTGTACAGTACTACAGCAGGTGCTGATTAGGGAAGCCTTGGCATGTCCAAAAACAAAGAGAATGTCTTATTCCGCAACCAAGGAAGAGGGAGAAAGTGGGCCATGCTCTGTCGTTTCTGGGCCCCTGCCATGATGGGTCACTGCCATGATGACTGGGCAGATATGTTACATGGGCAGAAACCCATCCCATGGCATTACAGGTCATGGTACTTATCAGTATACAGAAAAACTCCATTGAACCAGATTGTGTAAAGGAATGCATAAAGGTGACTTGCGTCTGTAAGATTGGTATTTGGCAAATTTCAAGGTTGTGTTTACCTTAAATAATGGAAAGGCTCTCGAAGAAAGTGGTGAAGGAATAATCACAACTATTCATCGTGAGACATACTGCATGATTCTGCACCACCTGCTTAGTTTCTCTGAGCCCTTGTGTCTTTCTAAGAAGACATCGTCTCCATTACAGGATTTCTATAAGTATAAATAAGGTAATATGTGTGTAACTCAATGTTCTAAAAGAAATCCAGACATCTAAGGTAACCTTTTGTAAGGAGATGTAAGTAGAAACAATATATGGGGAAGTTCACATCTTGTAAAAAGTAGTAGATTATATATTTGTCCAATTAACTACAAGTAAAATCCCTGTAGAATGTGTAAAAAGCAAACAGGAAGAGGTTATGAAAAGTATAAAGAAGGTAGATCTCATAGCAATATTAGAGTCAAAAGAAGACTTAGTGGTAAGTTTCTTATGCTTTCTTTGTACCTTATTAATATCATATTTATGGCTGAAAAAAATGACAACAGAAATCAATAAACATAGACAATAGTACCCCCTATAAAAGCTTGGTTGTTTTGGGCAAAGCACCAGGAAAGAAGCAACCAAGTAACAACTGTTAAATAATAACTATTCTACTCTTAAAAAGCACCATCTTCAGGCACACCAAAAACAAGTCAAGTGAAGAACGCAAACTATCTTCTCTGCATAGTGTATTGAGATGAGACATCCCAACACCCCCTCCAGGATGGAAACAGAAAAGGCCAGGTAGGGAGGTAAGACTTTCACCATGACCCAGCAGTGAGGCCACTTGCTTTGCTTTGGCAGTGGAGATCTGGGAGGTGAGAAGCCCCACACCCCAATGCCCTCCACACACAACCTTACCCATAACGAAGTGAGTATAATGAATCTCTTTCTCTGCTAAAGCATTCCCTGAAAAAACTAATGCCAAAACATAATGTGGAATTGTCTAGATTTCAACAGAATATTTTATCAAAGAAATATAAGATATAAAGATCCAATACAAAAAAAATTAATATATTTAGTACACAGTGTACAGGGTCTCACTACATAGACTGGACTTGAAGTGATCCTCCTGTTTCAGCCTCCCAAGTGCTGGGATTATGGGCCAGCGCCACCACACCCAGCATCAAGCGCTGTTTCAGAGCACTCCAGGGGTGAGGCCAGCATTAATACAAATTTTAGAATTGAAAAGTGCAACAAATGAAATTTTTGAAAGGACAATTGATGGGCTGAATACCAGATTAATTAAAATGTGAAATAATCAGTGAACTGTCAACAGAAAAAAGATTTAAAAACTGATAAAGTCCTAACACCCATATCATTGGGGCCCCAAAAGAGAAGAGGAATAGTGTAAATAAAAAAAGTACTCAAAGAAATGATTGCAGAAATCTCCTAAAGTTGTCAAGACATGCTAAAGTATAGATTTAAGCTGAGCAAACCCCAAACAGGAGATAGCTATAAAATAGACACATCACAACTAAACTTCTAAAAATTAAAAACAAAGAAAAAAATCTTTAAACACCAGCCAAAACTAAAACTTCATCTACAAAAGAAAAATAGTTCAGGCATCAGTGGATTTCTCATAGCAAACTATAAAAGTGAGAAGGAAGCAAAGTATCTTTCAAGTGCTAAACAAAGGGTAATAGTCAAGCTTCTCTCGTTAGGCTTCACATTCTATACTAAATATTAATCAAAATTGATCTCAGACAAATGTGAAATATAAAACTACAAAATTTATTAAAGATAGAAATGCTCAAGATTTGGAGCTAGGCCAAAGTTTGTGATTTTTTTACCAAAAGCTTGACCTACAAAGGGAAAACCAATATAGTTATGGAAAATTAAAACATTTTCTCTACAAAAGATCTTTTTAAAGGATGAAGAGTATTGTACTTTTCAATGTAGAGATCTTTTACTTCTTCTGTTAGGTGATTCCTGAGTATTTTTAATTTTTTTGATGCTACTGTGAAAGGTGTGGTTTCCCTAATTTCTCTTTCAGTGAGTTTGCTATTTCTGTACAGGAATATTATTGATTTTTGGGTGTCGATTTTTCTATCCAGCTGAATCTGGATATTAAATCTAGAAGTCTTGGTGGAATTTTTGGGGTCATCTATGTAGAGTATCATGTCATCTACAAATAAAGATAAGTTAACTTCTTCCTTGCCTATCTTTATGTTCTTTGTTTCTTTCTCTCGTCTAACTCTTCTAGCTAATGTTTCCAGAAATATATTGAATAGTAGTGTGGATAGGAGACATCTTTGTCTTGTTCCTGATTTGAAAGAGAATGCTCTCAGGTTTTGACCATTTGGTATAATGTTAGATGATGCTTTGTCATAGACAGCTTCTATCAGATTGAGATAAAGACCATTTATTCCAAATTTCTGTAGGAAATATTTTGAATTTTTGAATATTCAGATATTGGACTTTGTCAAATGCTTTTTATGTATCTACTGAAATAATCATATGGCTTTTGTCCTTGGATTTGTTAATATGGTGTATTATATTTATAAATTACATTCCTGTGACGAATCCTTGGTCATGGTGTTCAATCTCCTCGATGATTTGCCGCATTCTGTTTGCCAGTATTCTGTTGAGGATCTTTATATCTATGTTCACTAGGGAGATGGTTTTGATGAGTCCTTCTCTGGTTTTGGTATCAGGCTAATATTTGCTTCCAGGATTGCCTTTTGAAGTATTGCATCCCTTCCAGTTTCATTAGTGTTTGACAAGTATTGGCTTTAAATCTCTTAATTTCTTAGAGAATTCAGCAGTGAAACCTTCAGGACCTGGACTTCTCTTTGTTGGAAAATTTTTAATTACATTTTCAATTTCATTGACTGATATTGGATTATTTAGAATTTTTATCATGTACAGGCACCAATTCTCTACAGTGAAGGTGATCATTATGCATATCTAAATTGTTCCAATGAATTATATTTGAAAACGATGAAGAAATAAGATTAGAAGAAGATATTTTAAACTACATATCCAGCAAAAGTCTGATTTATAAAATGTATAAAAAATTCCCAAACTAAGCAATAAGAAAGATCTAATTGGATAATGTGGCAAAGATACTACAATTAAAAGTGTATACAAGTGACAAACAAGCACAAGAGAAGATGTTCTGTATCTTTAGCCATCAGAGAAATACATATTAAAACCAGAATCACTCAACACCCTAGTACATTTATGCCCTGGAATAGTACTCCACAATAAAAATGAATGATCTACTACTATACTGGAAAGACATGGAAGGTTCTCTAGAGAATCACGTTGAAATGAAAAGAAGCCAGTTCTAAAGTTATATACTAGGTGATTCCATGGGTATGTTTTTGAGTTAAGGAAATAATAGTAATGGTAAACAAAGTAGTGGCCACCAAGAATTAAGCAGAACACGAGGACATGAGGTATTTGGAGTGTTTATAAATGGGTAAATTGAAAATTTTTCTATATTGTGGGGTTTCTGGGGTGTAAAAAAAGTATTTAGTTTTAATTTCAGTAAATTCATTAGACTTTTAGAATTTATGCCTTTGGAGGCTGCCTTAGAAAAAGATTATATAGGAAATGTCTCTTATTTCCTTCTCCAATTTTATAATTTTGTTTTTCACTTTTAACTCCTATAAACTGGGATGGGGATAAGATATTACACAAGGTGGGGCTCTAGTTTGTTTTTTTTAATGTAAATGCAGCTCTTCTGAAACAACTGAATAAGGTATACTTTATCATTAATTTCAACAATTGTATGTGTTTCTACAGCCTGTTTCTGTCCTGTCATATCTGTCCCTTTTTATATTTATCCCTGAGCCTCAGGCTCACCTGTATAGACATTTAAAATTAAAAAAAAAAAAAAAAAAAAAAAACTGTTCCTACTAGAAGTTGCCACCTGCTTATCTTCACTGCCTATACACTGATTAGCTTTGCCAAGTACAAATTTCTGACCTCAGTTTCTTTCTCTGTGAAAGAGAGCCAAAGTAAAATTCTATATCTAAGGAGGAGAATATCAAGGTTACCGTCACTGAAAATATGACTCCTACACGATTTTGCAGTAAGTTTTACTCATTTAGCTTAGTCCTTTTATGTCCTAGAATTCTACTTCTATATATTTTTTTAATGTTTTGAAGAATATATGTATTTTTTAAACCAGGGATCAAACTCAGGTCCTTGCTCTTACCAGGCAGGCACTTAAGCTACTGAGCTATATCCCTGGCCTCCTCAAAACATTTTTGAGATAGTTCTGGATTTACAAAAGAGGTACAAAATTGGTACACAGTTCTCATATATTTTTCATGTAACTTCATTTTATATATTGCAATTATAAAAACTATGCAATCCAATAATGCTAATAGCTAAATTATAGATTTTTATTGAGATTTTATCATTCTTCTCCACTAACCTTCATTTTTAATACTATCATACAATCCAGAGTTCTATATTGCATTTAGTAGTCATGTTTCCTTTGGGCTTAATCTATGACAATTATTAAATCCTTCCTTGTCTTTTATGACTTTAACATTTAATTGTTTTGATAACAGTCTTTCTCCAAATAAAGTTTTCCTTTTCAACTGAAGCTTTCCACTTTTTTTTTGGCTTTCTTGCATTGTAATCGATGTATATGTATATGTATATGTATATGTGTATGTATATGTATGTGTATATGTATATGTCTTGCACAAGGTGACATTTTGATAAAATTATATACATTGTGAAATATTGCCACCATTAAACTAGCATATCCATCATCTTGAATGGTTACCATTTTACATACGATCTATTTTATCAAATTTTGTTCTCTTTTTTTTGTATTTTAGGGAAGGGTCTACAGGGTATTTAGGGTCTCCCTACTAGATCAGTCTCATTTGCCTGTTTACAACCTCCCAAAAGCTGGGATTACAGGCATGTGCTACCACACCCAGTCTCAATTGCCCTCTCAGTGCGCCCGCCTCCCAGTGGGGCAGCACAGCAGGCCCATGAATCAAACCCTCAGCCCCTGCGGCTGCTTGCAGAGGCTTCAATCCACTGAGCTTTTTGGCCCATCAGATTTCAAGAATGTAATGTATCACAATTTATTGTTCCACTATACTATATACACTACTAGCACTCCAGAAGTTATTCATTCTACTTATGTGTGGCTGGTTGACAAAACTCAAAGCCCTACTTCACACTGATTTTTCTTACTGGAGATAACTCAATAATCTAAATTTTCATTATATATTCATTCTGGCTCCACATTGAAAGGCAGGCTATGTATGTATTCAACTTATTTCCTAAAATTCAAAAACAAAAAGCAGCACAATGACATAATCCTCCCCTCCCCCTCCCCACAACTGGGAAAAGTTAGCTTAGGACCGTGAAAGTCAGAGTGAAACCCTCACACTTCCCTAATTTCACAAGTCATGCATAGTTGCTGTTAACACATGTGCTCCCAATCACTCTGACTTAAAAACTGCAAATGTGGGTGCTAAGCGCATTGAACTAGCCAAACATATTTGACATCACAATGCCCCTGGAGGAGCTATCAGCTGAACCCAGCTATATATGTACATCTTGGCAGTTCTGTCTTATTAAACTCGCAACATTTCCACCCAATTTAAACTCCCTGTGATAGCACATGTCATGGTGGATCTGGGTCGCGGTTTGCTTTCCAGTTGGCTCTAATGAGACTGCACCAAGCCAGACCACAAACATGCCAAGTCCATCATCGCTTCTCCTTTCTCCTTGGGTCTCTTGTTTTTTGAGCAGTGGGCTCGAGGCTAGAACCTGGCAAGAAGGACATAGCAACGGCTGTGAAAATCCACTTAAAGTACTACAACTCTTGTTACTTTAAGTGTTTCCCACAAATTTCCAGGTAAGGGCTGTGTATCTGTACTAACAAGTGCAAGCTGGTGACCTCTGGGCCAAGCATAGTTCACAGATGTATTTTATTTGGCTAGTGCAGTGTTTTAAAAGCAACTGAATTCATGGCCAATATTTACATATTAAGAGATTCTACAAAAAATCTGGATTTCTGGCTTCTCATGGAAAAATTTGATGTGGACACATTGGGCCTACTTTCCCACATGGCAACAATTGGCTGAGGCAGAAGAGCAGCTGGCTTTTTGAGACGGGGATTATACCATCTGGCTAGCATTTCTCTCTAGCTCATGTCTCCCGTTACGTAACTCGCTTCATTTCTGTGGGTGTTTGCATTTTCGACACTGGTTTACAGTCAAGAGAACTTTATTTATCTAAGTTTCTGGTTTGACCAAGGTAAGACAACCCATGGAGAGAAATCATGATGATCTATGTCATTTGAGTTTCTTCCAACATTGACCTTGAGATAAAGATTTGTTTGGGCAATGAACCCCGAAAACATCTGCAGGGAAATAGGAAGGTGGCTCAGAAGAACAAGGTTGACCAATGAGGAATGCCTTTATAAGCCAATAGTTTCCGTGGTCAACAGAAGATTAATCTTCCCAGGAGATTCCGGGGTGTGCTGTAAATTATGACCCGTGAGTTATGCTAACAAAGTGGCAAGGGAGCCAGGAAATATCTTTTCCCACTGCTATCAGATACTTATTGATGGTGCCCAGAAGAAGCAAATTTTAGCACTTCCAGTCTGCCATGCTCTGTGGGCAGATCAATGAAGCCCCTCAAGCCTATAGGTAGATGGCAAAAATGAGACGTTAGTAGAAGGGATCTAGGCAGAGCAGCAGTGTCACCCATGTCCTGCTTCTGAGGCTTCTGAGGCTATCTCAAGCACAGGTACAGTGATGATCTTATCTTTCAGAAGAGAGAACTGGCACTTGGTATTTGCTGGTCAGAACCACAAAGTTTCTCTCCTTTCTGGGAATTGTGCATTCTTTGAACCAATTCCAATGTTTTTCAAACTGGCCTTCACAGGCTATTCATTCCTGGCCTCTGAGGAAAATACTACATTCAACCAAACTTCCCCAAACAAGAGCATAATCAAGCTACCAAGAGCAAATTTTGATCTTAACAGTGGGCTCTGGTTCCCTTACTCTTGGCTTATAATGCTTTACTCCAAAATAATAATATTCAGCATTTTCTATATAAGCATATGATCAGAATCCAAATCTGAGTAGGCCACATTGGTTGGTTGATTTTCTTAATGTACTTAGTACAGGGTCTATAGGGTCTGACTACATAGATGGGACTCATAGTGATTGTCCTGTTTTCAGCCTCCCAAGTGCTGGGATTATAGGCACATGCCACCACACCCAGTCTCAGTCACCAGGGGTGGGACGATATGGCATGCTGGGGATTGAACTCCAGCTGCTGCGTATGCCTTAGCAGGCACTGTAGTTCCCTGAGCTGTCCGGCCAGCCCCACACCAACTTCTTTTTCACAGTTAATAATGATACTATAAACTATATGTTTCAAAAATGAGCCTAAGGTCTCAACGTTAAAATACAAACAATCTGTTAGAAGCTAAAATAGATAAAAGTCTTGAGAACTCAGTGTAGCCAAGACATTCCTAAGCAGAACTCTAGTAGCACAAGAAATAATATCAAGAATCAACAAGTGGGGTTATATCTGTCTTAGTTATTTTTCTGTTGTTGCTGAGACAAAATACCTGATACCAAGTTAAAGGGGGGAAGGTTTATTTAGCACATGGCTTGTAGAGGCTTCAGTCCATAGTCAGCTGACTCGAATGCCAGCCAGACAGCTCAGCAGACTAAAGCTCCTGCTTAGGCTGAGATTCAATCCTGTGCTGATGCTGCCCCCGGGGCATGCTGAGAGGGCAATTGGGCCTGGGCGTGATGGTGCTCACCTGTAATCCTAGTACTAGGGAGGCTGAAAACAGCAGAATCAGTACAAGTCTGATCTTGTTTGAGACCCTGTAGACTTGTGGTTCTCAACCTTTCTAATGCCATGACCCCACAATATAGTTCCTCATGTTGCGGTGACCCCAAACCAAAAAATAATTTTGGTGGCTACTTCAAAACTGTAACTTTGCTACAGTTATGATTTGGAATGGCTTTAGGCGACCCCTGTGTTTTGGTCGTTCGACCCCCGCCAGGGTCACGACCCACAGGTTGAGAATCGCTGCATAGACCTTGTACTAAATACATTAAAAAATAATAATAATCAGCTGACTCCAACGCAGGGTGACATATGGTTAAGGGCCAAGAGTTATGCTGGTGAAGACAACGAAAGCAACAGAGCAAGGGAGACAAGCCTCTTTCTGTCCGTCATGTTACATCCAGTCTATCGGGGCTAGGGCAGAGCTGGTGGACTGACGAACAGTTGCCCTCCCTGAGACCCAGCACCCTTAACCTCAGCATTGCACTACAGATCACTCAAGTACTCTAGATTCTGCCAGCTCCAAGAAAACCCCATGACAGCACGAGGCTTTGGAGGGACATCTGGACACCAACCAGAGCAATATCCGATCAAAATCTGTGCAGTGAAGGCAAAACTATCAACAGGGTGAAGAGACCACCTACAGAATGGGAAAAGCCTGTGCCGACCACTGAAGATTACTACCCACAATATATTTTAAAAACTCAAAAAATTAGAAAAGACCAGTCACAATTGGGCCAGTGAAATAAATAGACACTTCTCAGAAGTTCAAGTACTCAATAAATACATTTTTAAAAGTTCCAGTGTTACTGAACATTAGAGAAACACAAGTGAAAACAACATTGAGGCCAGCAAGATGGCGCAGGGGTCTAAAGTGTCTGCTTAGGCAAGCTTAGGCAATTGCAGGGATGGCGGTTCGATCCCTGTTTGTTTGTTTGTTTGTTTATTTATTTTAGGGACAGTCTACAGGGTGTTCATGGTCTCACTACTAGAAGAGACTTGCAGTGATCTGCCTGTTTACAGCCTCCCAAGAGCTGGGATTACAGGTGAGAGCCACCACTCCCAGTCTCAATTGTCATCGCAGTGCACCCCGGGGTTGGGGCCAGCAGGGCAGGCCTGGGAATCAAACCCCTGGCCCCTGCACCTGCTTGCAGGCACTTTAACCCACTGAGCTATTTGGCCAGCCCAATCCTTCCCATCTAAAGGACTATGTCATCTCTGAGTTCCAGGATGATGCTTTTTTCCACAATATTCATAGCACCCACTCTATAGCGTCAAGGGACGCAGCTGTGGAGAAGCATGGATGCACTCGAGATGTCCTGTGAGTATGAAGACAAGAGGGAAATTAGAGACAGAGACAAAGACACACGGAGAAAATGCTGCAGGGAGGACACATGACTTCTTGCTCTGAACCAACACATTGGAGACGTTCTGAGTTCACGTCCTTGCTGTCAACAGTCCCACAGGAGACCGGGAGTCCCACAGGAGATCTGGGCTTTCATCCTTCTGCCTCATCGAGCCTTGTGTCTGTTTTGTATTTAACTCTGCCACACATATAAGCTCACAAGACATCCACTCGATTTTGCTGTGGTAGAATGGCTAATGGCTGAAGAGGGTGGGGTCCTGCACCAAGCACCCCAAGGGGAAATAGCAAGCTGGAAAGATGATGACCAGTTTCACGGGGAAAGCCACTCAGGTGCAAACAGAAGAAATGGGTATTTAAATTCCAAACTAATAATGGACCTGCATTTTCACAGTAGCCGGCTTTGTCTGTTTTCCTTCATCAGCAAACATATGTTCTGCATGGAACCAGCCCAGTCCATCTGAACCAGTTACTATTTCTGTAAGACGTAGGAGGGGGAGGAGAAAGGGAAGAGAAATTTTATACCTTCATCCTCAAGCAGTGCTATAAATATTCAGTTATAGAAAGACAGGGGCTCCCATGGTATACACAGTGGTCAATGGCACTTCTGTGAGCTAATGTAACCCTCATACCATCCTCACTGCAGGGCCCGGGTGCTGGGGGTGGGCCCTAGAGGCGCAGGGCTCTGAGTGTGAGATCCAGCCCCCCAACATGATATTATATAAGCTTAAGAAAGCATACTTGGCTTCCATTCTCCAATTTTACCTAGTCTATTTTCTTACCATTATTTTCTCAGTTTCTTTCCTTGCTGATACCCCTCTCCCTCTATTACTTATGCCAGCTGATTGCCTTTACCCTCATGGAAAGATTTCTTTCTGTTTATACACAGAGGATGATTTCCATATTTTACGTTCTTAAAGTGACTATTAAACACAGATATACTGAAGGGTAAGAGCTGATGAATGAGATCCGGGTGCTTTCTTCCAGTGAGAGGGACTATTGGGCATTTGGGTAGAAGAGATACCAGCACACTGGCTTAGGTAGACCCTAGAACATGTGTCTAGCCACTTGAAAGTAACTAAAATCTCATTCAAAGACAGATGGGTGATGAAGTAATTTGAAAAGCACCTAAGAAGGCACTAGACTCGAGCTCTGTGTCTGCTGTGTAGGAAGGGTGGGCTGGCCAGCCTGGCTTCCAGGGTGGCAGACTTGCCAGGGAAGGACTCCAGAATATGCACAAGTCCCCTGTGACACTTCTGCTCTGCGCTAGGGACTGCACACTCCTGAGACCTTGGGTAACCGCTTGGCCATGGGTATCACACAGACTTGTAACGCAGTCTTTGGTCAAGTTGTTCTGTTTCTAGGAATTTATTTTAAGAAAATAAGGATTTGCACAGAGACTTGATTGAGAGAAGATTTGCTATAATGTGGCTCAGAGAATCACACGCACACACACACAAAAAAAAGCTAGAAAAATCTAAATCTCCAGCAATGGGGAAATTTTTAAAGTAAATTATTTTATGTGATATCATTTAAGACACTCATTAAAAATATGCTGTACATTAAATGATTTTAATTTGGATATATTCAAATATTCTAAAGTGAAAAAATTCAAGTTACAAAACAACATGTTGAAAGTGATCTAGATTTTTATAAATTTACACAGAAAAGTGTGAGGGGCTATATATGAAAAATTTAATGTTTACAGAATCATATGTGATTTTTGTTTCTTTATATTTTATATTTTTCTGCAAGAATGCATTATTTATACCGTGAAAGTTTAGTATGCAAAGGAAAATCCTGAATCTTGTTCACAAAGGCTTCACCAGCCTCTCTCTTTCTTCTTACATGTAATGAACACATGCAAATAAGAATTGAAAATGGAAGTATTGTCTGTACAATTTAATAAGCCAACTGCAAGTGGGGAATGATCAGAAATAGCAAACTGTCCATGCATTCATGAACCAAATTCAAGGGTGAACCACATTCCGCACTGTTCAAGCACCTGGCCAACGATGAGGTTGTGAGGTCCCCATCTGAATACTTGGACATCCACTGGAGAAAAGAGGTGATAGGGGAACAGCTATATAATTGTAGAGATTATTACAGAAGAAAATTCAGGTGTGACCGGAGCACACAAAATCATTAAACTGAGTATCTCTGGTACATGATATTCGAAGACCTGAAGAATGAATTGAGCTGGTCGCATATCCAACAGGGAAGAGAATTCATGTCAGAAAGAGTGAAGAACATTAACAGCCAGGGCCGGCATGTGTGAGGCACCAAAGTCAGTAATGACACAGGGCATGTTGGACACAAGGAGAGGGACGCAAACGCTGGGAGCACGCTGCTGAGTGCTAAATGCGGCTGAGCCTTTCTGCAGACGGATCTCAGCAGTAGTTCCCGCCTGTGCAAAGAGAGCACTGGCAGGGTGAGGTGGGGATTACGGTTGAGTACAGCAACTGGAACTCTAAAGGATAATTCAACCCGCCTACAGCAGGTGTCCTTGGATACAGCAGGGCATGCAGGAGTGTCTGCCTGACAAAGCCTTCTCACCTAATCGCTGCCTAACTCTAGCCACTGGCCACTTGAGTGATCCAGAAAGGTGTGGGGTGCTCGCTAGACATTATTTCATTTTATCATTCTTGCCGATGAACGTTCTTATTACCATAATTTTATAGGTGGGGAAGCTGAAGCTTGGGGGGGGGGGTTCCATCATTTTCCCATGGCAAGAGATTAGTGCACAGCAGAGTGGGAATTCAAGCCCAAGCAAGTCTGTGCTGACCTCTGAACGAAGGAAGTGAGAGAGGAAACAGAGATTAGTGTCAGCCTTCAGTCTATTCATGTGGATGTGAAAGAAGAATTCTATTTCTTTAATCATTGTAGTTCAAGTTGAATTTCAAGCTCTTACTGCAAGATGCAGATGAGGAAGTGGCTGCAAACATTCGCAAGTCTACTTTGCTGTTTCAGGACCTGTGTTCCAGCCATAGGGTCCCAGGCCACACTGCGGTTCTGGATGGTTCTCCCTGCATTTCCTGCCATCTATCCTGGCTCCCCTCAGGACCCAGATGCAGGCAGAGGAGTCTTTGATGAGGACAGAAGTCCAAAGCCTGGCCCATAGATTTCCTGGTGTCAAACACTGAGGTCCTGACCTCAACTTCCAGAACCCCAGGTCCCCCCTTTTCTCCCTCGCCCTCTGTCTGTCTAGTCTGAGTGGAAGTCCCTCTCACCATGCTTTCCACAGATCCTTGCCATGGTGTTACAGTTTGCATCTAGGTATCCCCCCAAAGTCTCATGCAGTCATTGGGGTGGCTTCTAGAGGTTGTGATTAATTCATGATCTAATGCTAAGATTATGGTGTGAGTGCTGCACCTGCCCTGGGGCAGACAGCCTGGGTGCAGTGGAAGGAAAGCAGAGAGGACTGCTCTCTGCCACTACTTCTGCTCCTGCCTTTTTGATCTTGCTGTTTTGCAGTTTCCCACCACCCTCACCTGCTGCCCTCTGCCCTCTGCCCTCTGCCATTCTGTCTTAAAGCAAGCTGAGTATGGACTGAAACCTCTACAAACTAGGAGCTAAATAAACCTTTCCTTCCTTCATTTTGAGTGTTGATTATTTTGTCCTAGCAATGAGAGAAAAGTAACAAACGCATAGCTTGTGGGCCCTGGCCTGCTCAGTGAATTTAGATTTTGGAAAGAATTTCACAGGTCAAAGACAGCCGAGACTCCATGGGGCTCTGAAGAGGCATCAAGCCTGACTTTCTTCTCAGCATCCCCTTCTTGTCAACTTCCTCACACCTCTGAGTATGCCCTCCAGGAGCGCCTGTATCCTTAGCAATTAAGTCCCTACACTTTTTCTTCAGGGTTTCCATGCGAGAAAGGAGCTCTCCAAACCCAGGGTAAGACTCAAGCAGGAGCTTGTGATTTCTCATACAACGTATCTGAGATAAACTACCAGGATGGTCTGACTGGACAGTGGTCTGTCACTGGTGCCATGAGTTATGACAGAATTGCATTCGCTAATCATGAGCATATATTGCGTCAAGAGATAGGAAATCTACTTCAAGCCCTGACTTAAGTCCTGCTGACCCGATACAAATCACTCCTGTTTGTATTACTTTTAATATTTACAGCATGAGCTAGCTGGATTAAATGATTCTGCAAAGTGCTTCGGGTTTGTCTGACTCAACAGGACCAGAAAGATTATCAAGGCAGAAAAGAGAGTCCTGTGTGGAATGGTGTACCTAGCACCCCCTGGGCCTTGGCTAAAGTTGGCTGAGGGAAGCTGGAGGAGATTCTCAGAGGAGGAGGAGGACTCAGGGCTTGAAGGGCGAGCAGCAATGCATCAACAGATGAGCTGTAGAAACTTCAGTACAGGTTTGAAGGTAGCCTCAGTACAGGTTTGGGAAGGGGTCAGAGGCACAGAAGAATGACCCAGTCAGTGGGGGTTAGAACCTGAGGCAGAGGTGGGGGGGTGGCAGGAAAGAGTCCCAGCAAGTGAGTCTGGAGAAGGCTGGAGCGAAGAGGCTTGCCCGTGATGAGAAGTGGGATCGCATTCTAAGAGAAAGCCCAACCACCGAGGCTCTCACGCGGAGGGCAAAAGAACCACACATGCAGCTTAGATATTTCCTTCTGCCCACAGTGTGCAGAATATCTGGGGTAGGGCAGACCAGAAGCTGGGACACCAGTGAAAAGATCGCTGCAATGATCCCAAGGTGTGAGACATGAGAGGGGAAGACGGACAGAGAATCCAACACCAACCTGTGCAGCCTGAAGGACAGGATCTAGGAGCTGGCTGGCTGACTACGTGGAGGCAGAGGCCTGGCCTGGTCAGCTAGGCAGATGCACTGAAACCAGGGCTGGGCTGGGCTTGGCGTGGAGGAAATGAAGCTTCTGTACCACCACCACATTGGAGACGCTGTTCAGATACTGAAGCGGAGGTTTCAGCAAGCAAGCAGCTGTGCAGATCGGAAGCCTGGGAGGTGGGTCCATGTGGAAGACAAATGTGGTGGCCTCAGCTGACTGTCCAATTGCTAGAACCGTGAGTCCACTCATAGCTGAGTCCTCTAGCAAGGACACACGGGGGAAAGGGGGAAACAGAAGCAAGGCAGACCCTGGGGAACCAGCACCTGAGGTGTACCCAGGGGAGAGACAGAAAGCCAGCAATGATGGCAGGAAGAGCTGAGATCTTTTGTTGTTTTGTTTCTCTGCCATTTCTTTTCTGGCTATTGGAGGTCCAGATGAAGCATGACTTTCTGATAGCTGAAGGACCAGACAGAACATCACTGTTTTAACTGACTGCCCATCGCCGTGGGGATACGGTACCTGGACGGCTGCACTCAGAGGAGGAGCTTAGCTCACAGCTCCAGCCTGTGGTGGGCTACTTCCGGTCAGTGACAGCATGGCCGAGGGATGAGAGGGCAGAAAGCTGCTTGCGTCATGGGAGTTAGTGCACACAGAGAGAACAAGGAAGAGCTTGGGAGGGAGGCAAACACTCCCCGGTTGCATTCCTGAACCCCCTCTTCAGTCTAGGCCTACGCTCTCCCAACAGCAAGTCAGTTCTACAGCCTGTGATTCAATCACCCTGCAAGAGTCCCACGGATGAGTGCATGATCACTTTGGGGGAGATTTTTGATCCAAACTATAATAATCACATTTAGTTATGTGAGCATCAAAAAGATCTCTGAAGATGTCCAGGTGGAGATGGAGGCGGGAGAAGGCAGACAGGTGGGAATGGGCGTAGAGACAAGGACCCTGCGTCATCCCCGAAACTCACAGTGAGCTGGAGTGTGGGGGAAGGAGGCAGCGTAGCCTTCATAGAAAGACGCACAATTTAATTCACTTAGAGAGAAATGTTAGCATCAGTGACATAGGATTAATCACTGAGACAGAAAAGTATGTTCTAGCACGCGGTCCTTGAGGCAACTTCAGTACGGGTTTGGGAAGGGATCGGTTAAGTTTATCTAGATTGGCTTGGGCTATGAGCGGATCCAGAATCAGTGTTTTTAATAGTGAGCCAAGGATCTCTCCATAGCAGCGGTAGGTCAGAGCCTGCAGGTGAGCCTGGGTGCTGCACACACAGTCCATCCTACACACGCCCACGGACACTCCAGGCCCCGGGGACCCTGCACCACATGGGGGTGTCCCAGTACACAGTGACATCCAATGCAATGTGATCTTCAGGAAAAAGACTTCAGCAGAAATGCATTATTGAGCTAAAGGAAAGGAGCTGTAATGCAGCTCACAATGAAGTCCAGCCCGTATTCTGTGTCCCACAGAGCAGTGGGGTAAAGACAGCTCCCCAGCTGTGAGCCCACAGGGACACCTGGTGCCTGCAGCTGCTCGCCGGCTGGACAGCAGAGTCCACTCCCAGAGCTAATGACTCGCAGTGCAGCAGTGCTGCATCCACGTAAGCAGTAATGGTGCACCGGGGAACTTCAGCGGAATTGTCAGCAAGGAAAACGCTGAATTTGAGAGCTCCCAAACTTGCTACTGATCCTCCGACGGCATGCTTTCTCTGACTGGGGACTTCGTCCCACAGCCAGCCAGGCCTTCCGCCTTGAGAGGTGAGCTGGCCCCTGGCCACGCCTTCCCCTCCAGATTGCTGCTCTGGAAACAGGGACGCTTGCTCCTCCTCCCAGGAGAAGCCTTGCTTCCTGCGAGCCCCTTGCTCTCTCAGCTTCAGCCCGTAGGGCTTTCTGCCCTTGCTCTTCTTCCCCCGCTCTTTCTTCAGCCATTGGCTCCACTCACCCAGTTTTGGCAGGTGTTTGACCGCCCAATTGCTATTTTTCTTTTAGGGAGTAAAGTGGCAAACGCGGCTTCCTAACCTAGCCTTGTGTCCAAATTGCTTGGCGTTCATCCGTTTAACTGAATGGCAATCAAAGACTTAAGGACTAAACAGCGAAGTGACTGGAAGCAGAAAAGAGAGGAAGCACAGCAGGAACAAATCCATGCACTTATGCACACAGGAGGAATCCGACATTGGTCCTACGAACCTTTAAAAGATTTTTTTATGCTTGGGATGCCTGTCATTCTGGTCTTTTAGAGGTGTAAAAAAAAAGGGGGGGGGTATCGATTGCAAGTAGGCTTAAATCAACAACCTACCACATTGCCAGTTTCACTGGTAACCCGATGCGAATAAGGAACATTGGACTGTGTATACAGCTACTTCCTCTCAGCTCAAAGAGAAGAAATTTTTTCTTTTTTTTTTCTCTTTTTCTTTTCTCTTTCCTTACCAATATCGATCAGAAAATTCTTCATGTCTACACCCTATGCTCTGTGTAACTACTATGAAGACAGCACTATGCAATGCGCTGTCAATGTGTCAATTATTGAGAATGTACTACTAACATGTTTTGAAACTATCTTATTGTTATTTCATATAAAAAATGATAAAATTTAAAAAAATTTAAAAACAAAAAAACCAAATTGCTTGGCATGCACAGAGGGACTCTCGGGACAGCACAGTGACTCAGACGCTTGAACTCCACCTCTTTCTCCAGTTGGGCTTGGAAAGCTGACTAACGAGATTGAAGAACGTGTACGAGGCTGTCAGCACTCAACAGAACTCACAACTTGAAACCAAGCATCGATGTCCTCCCTTGCTTGACACGGTGTCTACGTAGCTAGACACCCACACCTTTAATTTTTAAACTTTCTTT
>PVJA010009898.1:20575-59216 GCA_004027025.1 Myocastor coypus
TCTGTCTGTCTGTCTGTCTGTCTGTCTGTCTCATCCTTTTCCTCATCCCAGTTTTTCCTTACCTTTGAACAGATTCTTCCACTTTCACAGTATCTGTTGTACCTTTCAGATTTTATTTGCTCTTTCAGATTCTTACACTAGCAAGATAACCCCATTTCTTAAGAGAATCTTGCCATCAGCCTCTGGGTTAATTCATGCCCTAATTAACCCCATGTAACAACTCTGCCCACATCTGTGCCATTGACTAGCCTCTCCCTTTCCTTGTCTTCTGCTATCACTTTTTGATCCTATCTCTTTTTCTCCTTCTAAGTCAAAATTCTCTTCCTTCCACTCTGAAGAGCAATTAATTTCCCTCCAGCTCCTGCTCAAATCCAAGACCTAGTTCAGATTTAAACTCATTACCATGCACATCAGAGCGAAAGGCTCTCCCGTAGACCAAAGCTTCATCTCCTGTCTGCAACTTCCCTGCTAACAATAGCAATTTATCTGTGGCATGACAGAGAGGAAAAAGAAAAACTTGCTGTTAGGCTATAAAGCAGAACTGCCAGTAAATTCATGGTGGTATTTTTAAAAAGCTAAGAGCCTTGCTTTTAGTATGAGTTCATTGTTCATTTTCCTGAATACAAACAAAGTCGTGTTGTTTGTCCTAACTACAACAGGGAGAAATTCTGAGGGACAAAGGCATTTGGTAAATACTACTGTCATCTAGCTAATAGTGTCATCAGCTCCGAGAGGTGAAGGAGATAATAACATGAGTCCCAGACAAGTCAGCTTCTAAGCAGAAGGACATGTAGTAGGTCATTTATTTGTGTTTTATAATCTAAAGGTATAAGGAGCACCTTGCTGCCTTCCTTAGCTCCCTGGACAGAGGCTCTGGACATCCTGCAATACTCCGGAGACACAGTAGGCATTCATTAAATATCAAAGTACTTGGAAAAATTAAAAAGTGGCCGGACCCACTGAATGAGTAATCTGGAGCATCCTACCACCCACAGTCTCCAGTCAGAAAGCGTGGAATAAATGACTCCTTATGGACAGGAACAGTTACTTTTCTACAGCACAGATAGAGATGGGATCACACATGACAGTGACAGGTCAACCAGGTTGTAGGCATTAGACTTGAGTCTGTCCTTAGAAAAAATGTACTCAGATAGACATGCTTAAACATAAGCACAATTCTCTTCTTAATTGTTGCAAAATAATTGCATAGTGGCATTTGTTTGGGATTTTCAGAACGATTTAATGAAAATCATGTATGTACCTATGTGAAGGTAGCCTGCCTACAATGCTGGGGTTTTTCTTTTTTGCCCACTTGGAATGACACTGCCCCATCACACATTACCTCCTTAGCGTGTGGGAACGAAACCACAAGCACGTGTGTGCGCGCATGGGCGCGCGCACACACACACACACACACACACACAACCCGCTTCTCTTGGACCACATCCTGATCTGACTCAGTTCTTGGATGCGGTGCTTCTGCTGAGTCCTCCGTGAGCATCTCTGGCTCTGTCTGAGTCTGATGGTTCCCTTTCTGCCTGTTCCTCCTGAGCGGATTCTCCCAGGCTTTCACACTCTCAGCCTAGCCATCCTACAGTAATGTTTGCACTACACGTATTTCTGTCCTGAGACATGAATACTTTGAATTGAATTTGACTTCTGTCTTATATAGAAGAAAGGTCACAAAATAGAGCACCAAAAAAAAAAAAAAAAAAAAAAAAAATCCATATTCAGACTCCGAGCTCTAAGCAGTGCGCCATTGGCAGATTCCAGAGCCTCCATGGACACACTGATTGTGAGAAGTTAGAGCAATCAAGAGAAACCTGCTGCTGTGCATGTAAACCAAGGAAAGTTCACTGAGCACATACATGTAGTGCTCAGAACTCAACATATAGTCAAAAGACCTGGCCTCCGGGGAAACATGGAATGAAGTTCCTCTGGGATCTCCTGCATAGTGACCTGGGACAGTCTCTTTGGGCCTGCCCACATGCCCTTACCTTTCTGTTTTGTGACAGCATTGCCTCTAACTCTAACCTGCAGGGGATTGCTGGAGTGGGAGGAAGGTTCGCCCGGCAAACTTGTACTTTTGTACAAGTATCATGTGTATCAGTGTTATGATTTAAACAACTTCTCAAACAAAAAGAAATGGACAAAGAAACTAATATATATGCAGGAAGACAGTGTTTCTTATCGATACCAGCCAGTGCCTTCCCCTGAAGGACAATGACACCACCAAATTCCACTTAAATTGATTGATTTGATAGCAATAAGGATTTTAGAGGAAGCTTAGAAGAAGTTTGGAAGGGGACCACACAGAAAGTGATGGAGGGAAGAGGGCATCATATAGCTTAGTTACAGAAATTAACACCTCATTTTTCTCTTTGAGAATTAATTAAGAAATAAATGCAAGGGTTAGGATTAAATATCTGAGGCTGCCATTAAAAGATTAAAAGACCAGTTTGAATGGAGTCCATCCTGCACCAAACGATGTTAGATCCTGGAGCTCTCCGAATAATAAAACATTATTTTCAATGTCTAATAAATTTTAAGGCTGTAGGGCTGGCTGTAAGGTAGGTAGACAAAAACTAATAGTAAAACAAACAAACAAACAAAAAAGATTTAGCAAGTGTCTGATCATGACTGTCGGAGCAGACTGCTCAAAATAAGAAAAAGGATATAAAGTAGAGTAAGGGCCTCTCAGATCACTGAACTGGATGAGGATGAATTGTCCTCTCCCTCCCCATGATTTCTCAGCAGAATGTGAAGATATGGGAAAGAGCAGCTTGCTAACTCACTTGTGATCTCTTTCCATAGAATGACTTTTCAAGCACAACATATTCCATTTAAACAACACCAAAAACATACATAACAAAACACAAAGAAACCCGAAACCCCTCATTAGCAGTTGTTTCAGGAAGATGTTTCCATCTCCCTGATAACAACAATTGCAGCAATATTTTAACTATGCTGAAACTCCTCAATCAAGACATCCTGTACCCAAAATATGATAAAGTTTCTTAAGTTGTCAAAAATTTAGTGATCAATGGAGATTATGTGTTTAAAACAATTCCACCTGTGCTTGCTTTGGCAGCACATATGTTTATAAAAATTTCCCGTTGATTAACAGGATTTTGAAAATACCCTTCCTCCCTAATTAATGAGTTTAAGTTGACAGAACACTTTTTATAGGTGACACATCATTTGATGCACTTGCCTAGAAAATGGGCT
The DNA here is from genome assembly GCA_004027025.1 of Myocastor coypus. Classification (NCBI taxonomy): domain Eukaryota; kingdom Metazoa; phylum Chordata; class Mammalia; order Rodentia; family Myocastoridae; genus Myocastor; species Myocastor coypus. The sequence goes on from PVJA010009898.1 coordinate 23,804, forward strand.
TTGCTCATATCCTTCCTGTGTGATATAATTTCAAGTGAAAAATTAATGAACCTAAATTATTTTATTTGCACCTCACACAGTTCTGTACAGGTGTTAATTACATCCTCATCAATATTTGTTAGTAGTACTGATTCAAAGTAAGATTGGAGACAGATTGCTTTGGCTCACTTCTTAGTTTTGCCATTTAGTGACTCTATAACCTTAGGAAAGTCACTTAACTTCCCCCTGTCCATGAAAGTGAGATAATATTTAGCAGGATTATTGGTAGGATTAAATTATATGTGGTACAAAAGTGCCTGGTATCTTGGAAATACTACATTATCAGGTTATTCTTTGAATTAAAAGATTTGCGTTCTTTATTGCTCTTCCATTCACTGGGTTGTAGCTTTGGACCATGCATTAATGGAATACCACTAGGCAGTATGGTAGTGGTTCTCAACCTTTCTAATGCCGTGACCCTGCAATACAGTTCCTCAAGTTGCGGTGACCCCAAACCAAAAAATAATTTTGGTGGCTACTTCAAAACTGTAATTTTGCTACAGTTATCATTCAGAATGTATATACCTGCTATGCATTATGTATTCTCATTGCTACAAATCAAACATAATTTAAACATAGTGATTAATCAAATTCTTAGAAACAGAAGAGTACAGGGCCAGCAAGATAGCTCAGTGGTCTAAAGCTGAATAGCGCTGCTGCAGATGGTAGCGCGACTTCTCAGCGGCTAAAGCCATTGGAAATATGTATTTTCTGATGGCTTTAGGTGACCCTTGTGTTTTGATTGTCCGGCCCCCACTGGGGTCGCGACCCACAAGTTAAGAGCCGCTGCTGTATGGGAGTGTTAAAGAATGTTATATCATCAGCGATGCCTGAGAAGTACTATATTAGTTTGATGGAATATACCTCTTTTCTCTTTACTACATCCCAGAACTTTTAATACATTTGAGTTATTTGTGAATCGCCTTGGCGGTGGTGGTGGTGGGTGCTATCTGAGTACTGGCACTGAGGCCCGGTCTTCCATGAGGCCCAGTTCTCACTGCCTTTGCCCCACTGGCTGTAAAAGCTCCCTTGGGGATGGAGGAATCTTAAGTGTCATTGGCCTTTGAAAGGTGATTGACCTCCCCAAGTGGAGGCTTTGCCAGGGCTTAGCTGTGTTTTGGGGTCCTGGTTTGCATCTTGCTGTTGGGGATTTAGAAGCTGAATGCAGGCAGCAATAGATAGAACACACACATGGCTCAGAGACCAGACAAGAAGCAGAAGCCTCTCCTCCCCCTTGTGGAACCCACTGCCTCTTAGGGTTGTAATGATGGACCCCATGTCACCAGGCGGCTGTGCACCTCTGTTCTGGGTCCTCCAGGGCCCACCTTCCTCTACTCTGTGACATGTGGGGGAAACAGTAGTATTGGCTAAAGGCCTAGTTCCTTCTTTCTTCTTCAGTTCAAGGGCCCTTAAAAATTGTAAACTGCTAGGGATGGAGTAAAGGAAATAAAATTTGAGTTTTATGTGAAGCAGAACAAGCCTTGGTAGCTGGGCAGTGGGTTGCTTGGTAGAATCTATAAGTTTAAAGTTTCAGTATTTGGGGAATTCTTAGAGCTATCGCAGCATTTTCATCCACATTATCTCCTTTAAGTCTAGGGACATCACTAGTGCTCACGTACTTATCACAGTCACCATATAATGAGGAAATGAGTTCCAGGGGAGTGAGGCACCTTGCGAACGTCACTCAGCCAGTGGCTATAAGGGCTGGAACCGAAGGCCAGATCCTGCCACTGTGGACTCTTGCCCGGTGTTTCATGCTATACTGCCAGGTTTGCAGACTCAGAGCTCCTGGAGGAGAGGCAAGGTCTGTGAGTGCTCAAAGAAAAAATAATAGGAGAAAGCTTCTCCACACGGTTGCCTTAGCACCAGCTCTGAGAGGAGCTGCCAGACCCACGTGTCTCATACCGAATGCCAAAAGTGAAAATCTACCCTGCTAAGGAGTTTGAAAAATAATTTCAAGCCGGAAATAACATCTTATTTTTTTTATCCCCTTACATTCAAAATTCAACTCCTCACAGTAGTCTTGATTTTAAAAGAAAAACTGGGGGCTGGGGAGATAGCTCCGAGGCACAAGTGCCTGCTGGGCAAGTGCAAGGTCGTGAGTTTGAACCCTGGTCCCACAAAAAAATAAATAAATAAATAAATAAATAAATAAATAAATAAAAGAAAAACAGACGCTAACAACACAGGTCCACACATGGAGAGTTCCAAAGCCCTTGTCTATCCACACTGAAGATGGCTGCTGAATTGGACTATTCAGCAAATAAGACAAGAGACTGCATATCTATCTAGCATTGAGGTCTGTTCTCATCACTTGTTATTACTGAAGAGAGATTGGTGCCCATGCAGAGAGTAGATGACACAATTGCCATGCTGAGATTCTGGCAGCTAGATCGGCATCCATGATTTCTTGTGAAGCAGCCATCCCTAACTCTAGCAGATGAGAACAAAAGGAAAATGGCTATTAGATAGTGTTCTAAGCATGGTTTTGGCCCCGAGAACCATAAACAGAATTATAGAAAGCTAGCATAGTATATGAAAAGAGAGTCTTAGCTCTGCAATCAGTAAACTCAGGGTCTAAACTCTAGCTTCCCTTTCAGAAAGTGGTTCATACACTTCATAGGTTTTATTTTTGGGATCACAGAAAACACTGTATCTAATCAATAGTAGATTGCGCTGATTATGTGCTCAACTAATTATATTCATTTCACTCAAACTCATAGTAATTCAGCAGGAAAAAAAAAATCTTGGCTAGGGTAAAGAGACCCGACTGTGACCAAAAGATCTTCTGAACAGCAAAGGATGACACATTCGTCCATTGGTGCTCTCCATTGGGACCTAAGGCCCAGCAGCAAGGGGAGGGGAGGAGCTCCTGATTCATAGCTGACCACTGCCAACTCCAGCCCCACATGTTGACAGAGGAAATGAGTCAAGAAGCTAGCCCAGGGGATCCCTCCCTCTCCTGGGGCCTGCCAGGAAACTCCTGGAATGCTAGCAGGCGTGGGACCCCAGATGCCTAGCAGGAACCCCACCGGTTGCCAAGGAGGTGAGAGCTAGAACCAAAACAAAGAGGCACCCAGAGCAGAGCAGAGCAGAGCAGAGCAGCTGCAGAGGAAAGACAAGGCCCCTATGTAGGCTCCTCCGTGAGCACATCAAAAGGAGGAGGCTAGGGGTGGCCAGGGAAGGGATAACCACTGCTTTTGCTGCCATGATTGGGCCCAATAAGCAGTCATGATTGAGATGATAAAATGCTTACGTGAGCAGCAAGGGTTACATATGTGAGAGTGGCGTGGGGCCCATCCTCCATCTGCGTTACGTCACATCTCTACAGAGCTCGACTTGGTACCTGATGCCTCCTAGACACAAGTCTCCGAGTTATGGTCAGTGTGAACCTCAAAGTGCTCACGGAAGGTCTAAGAAATAGCCCTAGCAGACTGCTTCTCCCACTGGCCATTGTATCATTTAATATTCTTTTATTTAAAAAAAAAAAAAAGATCTCTATTTGGCAAATTTATTTTAGAGCTGATAGGAAAAGGAGAAAAGCCATAGTTTGGTGACTACAGATCTGGAAAGGAATCATGGCTGCCCATGCCCTAGCGGCATTCTGACAAGAGCCTGATTTGTTACTGAGATAGTGGCACCTTCCTTGAGGGCCACTGAAAGAATCAGAGGCACTGTTTACTAGGCGTTCACCCTTAAGGGCTTTAAGAACACCTCACCACCTTACAGCCACTTCTTAAGTTGCGGGTCATTACTCTCCTACTCATTCCAGGTCAGAGATAAAGAACCTGGTTGTCTTGAGAGAGGAAGACGCACAACGTCCCAAGTCCCCCCACATCTCCCTACTGAGCCAGAGTAGGGATGGGGGGAGGTGATGCTTGTGGTCGTGAAAGCTTGTGAGGGTTTCTGAGTGGGTGCTAGATAGGTATCAGCTACCTTGTCCTCCTCACAGACTTGATTGAGGCATTTCCACTTGAAGAACTGAGTTCTCTCTTCTTGTGTTTTTCCCTTTGGCTCCTGAGAAATCCAATGCAATATTATATAACATTGATGCTGTTTCATGAGTATTCTACTCCCCTGATTTGTTCCTGGTGTTTAATTCCCTGTTGTAGAAGCTTATATCATAGAGATGTTTGTTGTAAGCCTTTCTATAGGAGACAGACTACAGTCCAGGGTTTCTAGATGGGCTACTGGCTATAGAATAGATACAACCTTGATTACAAAACAGGATGCCTATTTTTAAAACCTATTAGAATATCTGAATTTAAATGAGAATTTTCCCTCTAAAGCAGGAGCTAAATGCATACTCCAAAGACAAATGATTTCTTAGAAAAATCTCCTGAATACTTCTTCCTTGGCAATTATTTGTGGCATGAGTTTTCTAGTCTTACCCTTAAACTGAAGGCAAGGTCAAATTTGGGGTGGGGAGCTTAATTTTGGAAAACAGATTAATGTTTCACAACTAAAACTGTCAAGTAAGTGATTGAACAGAGAATGCTTTGGCCAAAGCCAAATCACTATGGAAATGTGAAAATCAGAACTTTCTCATGAGACTTAAGAACTGGCTAAAAAGACTGTCAAATCCCAAATAACAGTTAGTTCAGAAGAATTTGTCTAAAAGCCACTAAAAAGAGGTAATCACTCTTGAAGGAGGGTACTGCCCTCTGTAGGAATGAAGAATTGGAAAGGGGAACGTCGCAGTGAAGGCAGCCATGGCAACCATGGGAAAATAAGCTTGGGTGACCCCAGGCAGCACCTGAATTACGTTTCTGTGAAGCAAAGCAGCAGGAGATGATGCTACAAGCATCATGTCTAGTACAGGCTCGATTGCTATGGAGGGAAACCTCAGGCACTCTTGTTATAAGTGTCAAACTTGGGTAAAAATGGTGAGAAAAAAAAAAAAAAAGAAAGAAAGCTAGACACAAATTCAGCACATGCAAAGTAAAGCAGGGAGAGCATCAGGCTAATAGATGACAACCTCTAGCACCTGGTCAAGTTGCAGCTGGCAGACATTCAAGTTTACCATGCGCAGGCCTAGCTGAACAATAGTATTCATTTCTCAAAGGAACTGTACGTATTTTTTCAATGAAAATGCATAGCACCATTGTGATATATGTGGCGTAAGTAATAATAAAATGTTTATAGATCATAAGAAGGCCAAGAATCAAATAAATTAGCTGATTAATTCTTCAAGATCACTCAACTTATTAATGGCTAAACCTTCACTGCTGGAATTGTGATTGGCTGCTCTCAACTTAGACATTAAACTATCTACTGTTTTATATTCTCTTTATCAACAAAAAAATGAAAATTCTGAGTCTTCTCCAAAGTAATGCTTTTAGTTTTCTTTGCTAAATTTCATGAATAACATAAAAACAAATCCCTTTGAAAGTTAGGAGAGCCTCTTAAGACTGTGTTTGAAACCAGTGACACATATAGCCGTCAACATTTTACACATATGGCTTTATTTCCTCACTTCTTGAATCAGGTTCCTAGAAGGGTCACAGATAACCTTTCTTAGGTCACAACTGGGCCTACTTTTCACAGATATCTATGGTCTTCCCTGATGTTATAGTTTCATTTTGTTTCTGGGACAAAGCTCCTGACCCTCATAAGTTAAAAGAGAAAAGGAATATTTTAGCTCATACTATATGGAGGATTTAGTTCCTTGCTTGTTGGTTCCAAGGCACAATGGCATGGTAGAGAAGAAACAGTCCACGCAGGTAGAATCCAGAAGTCTGCGTTCCATCTTTTCCTTTGTACAGCATCTGGGATACAAGACTATCGTCGGTACCCACAAGCAAGGTGGGGTCCCCATTACCTCCATGCAGATCAATGCTACTGAAATCAGCAGACTAATCCAATTACTACACCTTTAATATTCAGACATTCTTAATCCACATTGGTGCATCCTAGATGGAGCCATCTCTAGAAAGCCATGCGCATGAGCACAGGAGGCTGGGGGAGGGGCATCTAGCTAGAAGCCACAGTGCCCATGTGGCCAGCTAGTCTCCCTCAAGTGCTCATCATGGCACTCCATGAGTCATGTGTCTGGCCACCTGCCAAGGCACCTGGGTTATAGTCCCAGAGCTACAGGCAGCTCTCGAACTCTACAACTCACTCCACTGCTCAGCACTCAGCAATTCCCAAGCTGTTTTAGCCTTGAAACTCAGATTTACCCTAAACCCAGATTCTGTCCAAATCTCTAAAATATGTGAGTGAAGGCTAAAATGTATCTTCACCAGAGATGGGGTAGCTCACAAATTTCTTTTTCTTCAGCTTCAGTGTGATACTTGCAATATTCATATGAAGAACTTGAAGTAGATAAAAAAGAGGAAGGAAGATTAGAATAAAATAAGGAAGGATGAATAAAAGGGAATAGAGGAGGGAGGGAAAAAGGTATGAAGGTGGTGGGAGAGGCTCAGGAGAGGAATCTACATCCTTAACCCCAAGCAAGTCTGTCTAAGCTTGACCCTAGGTTTCTGTACTTTCCACAAGACAAAGAAGCTAGCTCTCTGACCATGGTATCCTTTAAGCTCTTGGCAATTTTAATGAAAAACAGTCATAAAAGTATTTGGTGTTTGTTAATAAAAATTGTCAAGGAACAGAGAAAGTGAAGACCCAGAGTTAATTCTACCCAGAGGCATTTTTACCAGTAATTCACCATTTATTTCCTCTCTACGAGTTATGATTATCTCGGGAGATTTCATCTGGATATAACAGAGATTTAAAAAAAAAAAAAGCTCCTACTAGACCTTATAGCACCTGTGCTTTTAATTCATCTTCGGGAGCACACATTTACTGAGGAGGGACAGATGCCATCACTATTCTAAGGACCAGCACATCTCTGCCATTTCTTCCACCAATCTGCATCTGAGATGAGGCTGGTTCTCGTTAGGCCCTCGCTGTGCCACTGCATGGTCAGGCTCTTCATCTCTTGTATTCATTTTCCAAGTGCTTCCTGATTGTTTGCCCTGCATCTGATATGGTCCACTGCAGTACTTCCCCTTCCTTTCTGCCCGACAGGACAAGGGAAGACAACAGAAGCTTGTGGGTGTGTGTGATGTCTCCCAATAGCCTTTTATTTATTTAGGACTTTTTGAAATTTTTTCCAGCTCTGCATCCATGGAAGGCAGCCCTACAGAATGGAAGAAAATATTTTCTCCCAGTGTATCTGATAGAGTTTATTTGTAAAGTACACATGTATTTCTTATAATGGGATGACAAGTACAGAATCACAAATTGGTTAAAAATGGAAGAAGGACTTTAATAGATATTTCTTAAAAGAAGACAGACAAATGACCAAACAAGCATATTTAAAAATGTTCGACATCAGGGAAACAAGTCAAAACCACTATGAGGCACCTCCTGGCACCTGTCAGAATAGCCATTGTAAACAAGCAAAAGACAAAAGCTGACGAAGATGTGAGTAAGCTGAGCCCCTTGAATACTGCTGTTGGCAATGTAAATTTATGCAAAATAGTATTGAAGTTCCTTGAAAAGTTAGTCCTACCCAATGATCCAGCAATCCTACTTCTTAGTATTCAATCTCAAAGCACTGAAATCAGAGTCTCAAGAGATTTAATGCTCCATGCTCATGGCCACGCTGCCCTAATGGCCTAGATATAGAAATAATCTAAATGACCACTGTTGGAGAAATAAATTTAAAAAGACAGCATACACATAAAATGAATCTGATATTGTTATTGACTTAAATAAACCAGTTATAGAAAGGCAAATAAATATATTTTCATGCTTACATGAAATACCTGAAGTAGTCCTAATGGGACCAAAGAGTAAAATGTTAGTTCCTAAGGGCTGAGAGAAGAAGAATCAACAGGAAAACAAAACTTCAATTAAGCAAGATGAATAACTTCTACACTTACTATATAGCATTACATGTATTGTCATAAATGTTGTATTGTATAGTTAAAATTTATTAAGGATATATCTCATATGAATTGTACTTAATAAAATAAGATTTATAAAATAAAAATAATTAATTTAAAATGTTTAGTAAAGCATACATTCTAGAAGGAAAGAGACATTAGAAAGTTCCTAGGAGAACTGTCCCAACCATGTGGCAGGTCCACTCTGCCAGAGATTCCATAACAGCTGCTGCCCCTGAACTCACCTTGTCCCCTGTGGGGACAATTTCTGACAGTAAGGTGACTCTGCCTCAGGACAGCTGCTGTCACATCTTAGCCTTGCAGTTTCCAATCCACCAGCAAAAGCCCAGAGGCTGAGGTGAGGCCGTTCCTTCCCAACAGTTTGAGTGGTTTTGAGGACCAGAGATAAGAGGTCCCACTAACAGCTGTATAGACACTATGTGTGTGAGGATCGGGACTCAGTGAAAAGACTAAAAGAGCCAGAGATTGGGAACAAACCTACTGGCTAAGGGATTAGATCAAAAAGATGAGATTAAACTGACAGAGGGCGAGAATCTGAGGGAAAAGAGGCAAGTTTACATTAATTTGCATAATGACCAGATTAATATCTGCATTTTCCATCAGGTGAAGTTCCATAATGATATGGACTTTGTCATAATTATTTGCTCACCATGAAATAGTTTCAGAATGCTATATTTCATTGTTGGTGTTCATTCAGAGTCAGTGCAAAAAATAGCCACATAGGGTTGGGGAGACAGCTCAGTGGCATAGCACCTGCCTGCCAAGCACAAGGTCCTGAGTTTGATTCCCAGTACAAGAAAACTTAACCAGATGCTGCTATTATGGTTGCTTAGTTTCCTCAGTACAACATGTTACCTGATAAATCCTCTTAAATTTTAGTGCCAGCTGACAGTATTCTATTTCCCAATCTAGGTGCAATTTTGGGGTTGTGTTTGCTTGTGAAAACTCACTGAGCTGTCAGCTTATGATTGGACACCAACACCAACACACGTGACAATGCTAATTATTGTGGTTCCGGAGGTGCTAGCTAGAGACTGACTCTAGAAGCAGAATCATTGCACCCTATAGTTTTGGAGGTAGGCCACCCTTCCAGGGCTGGAATCTAGCACTGCTCTCCAGGGTACAGAACCCTAGTGTATTAGAAGCTACTTTTCCTGTCTTAAGTGTTCCCAAATACCCAGTCAGAAGGTAGTTTCAGCACAGTAGCAAAACATCAAATAATGGAACAACAGGATTGGGCCTGCGAAGTCCAAGAAACACCATTATGAATGTCAAACACATAGCTCCATATTCCTATACCAACTCAAAGAACGGTTCTGTATAATCAACTGATAGGGGGAAATGCACTGGTGTTAATTCACTGTTTCCACTCAACCATTATGAGTGCACTCGTTATTTCAGCATTGGCCCAAAGGAAACTGCAGCTGCACAGTAGCTGCACTCAGGGAAGAACTGAATGGGCAGTGTTGGAGAAATTTTGCAGTGCACAGAGTTGTAAGAAGCAAAGCTGGACACTTACTTGCATGGATGAAAGAATAGCTTCAGGTTGGGATATACCTGGTATTATGGTTTGTGTCTAGGTGTGCCCCACCAAAGCCACATGCAGTGATGGGGTGGCAGGGTTCTAGATGTAGTGATTAATTCATCATCCTATGCTGGGTGAGTGCTACACCCACAGACAGCCTGAACGCAATATAAGGAAGGGAGAGAAGCCTGCTCTCTGTCACTGCCACCAGCCCTTCTCCCTTTGTTGTTCTGCTGTGTTCTACCACCATGAATTGCTACCCTCAGCCACGTACCCTCTGCCTCAGAGCCAGCTGATTATGGACTGAAATCTCCAGAAACTATAAGCTAAATAAACCTCTCTGGTCCAGCTAGATAGCTCAGTGGACTAAGCACCTGCTTAGGCAAGCACGGCTGCCAGAGTTCGACCCCCAGCACCACAGGTCATACTGGCTCCACCCCCAGACACTCTCAGGCAGCCACCAAGACCAGGCATGGTGGCGGTACATGCCCGTAATCCCAGCTCTGGGGAGGTTGAAAATAGGAGGATCATGATGAGTCTGAGCTGTGTATTGAGACCCTGTACCAAATACATTTTTAAAAATTGAATAAAAACTTTCCTTACTGAGTTTTGGGGGTTGAGTATTTAGTTCCAGCAAGGAGAGTAAAGTAACTGAGACACTTCGTAAAGGATTTCTTTGGTTGGCTACAGCCTATAAGAAGCTTAACTGGAGGGAACTGGGGAGATGGCTCTGTGGCACAAGGGCCTGCCTGGCAAGTGCAAGGTCCTGAGTTCGAACCCCACTCCCACAAAAAAAAGAAAAAAGTTTAGAGGGCCAGAGAGATAGCTCAGTGGAGTGAGTGCTTGCCTAGCAAGTGGAAAGTCCTGGGTTTGATACCTGGTACCTCAAAAAAAAAAAAAAGAAGCTTAACTGGAAGAGACAAGAATTCTAAGGGAGAAGCAAGTGGATAGCCCGATGGAAAGGACCAAGGGCATGTGGTCACACACAGTGCTTAACAACCACACATAGAGGACAATTTGTCATATGGATTTAGCCAGCCTCTCTTCTCAGTTTCCCTAGTGCTTGCAAAGTGGGCCATTTATGGATGAAGGCAATTCCCAATGGCACAGAGATCCTCTTACCACAGCTGAGTAGCTACAATCATACATATGTGCCTAAACTTTCAGCAGCAACGACAACACTAGCCCCTCAAAATGGCATCTCCTTGTGAGGAAACCAACCAGTCTCTAGGGAACAGCTTGCTAATACTGTAGTCCAGTGATGGTGAACCTTTCAGAGCTTTAAATAATACAAACAATCTGCTGTGGCGCACATCCGAAGGTTTGCCACTCCCATCATTGTCCTGCACCATGGACAGACAGTGATTCGTCTGCCCTCAGTACCGCTGCCAGCACACAGGCAGGTGTAAAGGATGCCTCATATACCAACGTGGGATGCTGTACAATGTGGCTTTAGAGCAAGGAACCAATTTTTTAGCAAAAGAGGTACAACAGGTGCATGTTACCAGGATCTCTGGTTTAACCACAGACTTTGCCACTAGACGGTGATAAAGTGGCCTAGTAATGACTGAGCTAGAGCACTGGCTCTGGAGCAGATGCCTACAATGGCTGACTGCTTTCCTCCAAGGTAAAATGTGCACATCAACCCTGTGTTGACGGATAGTGTTAGATACTGAAAAACTGGAATGCATGCCACAAAATCAAGGGATAAATATAGCACTGCCCATTCTTATCATCCGTCTCAGAGACCTATGTATGGGTTTTTTCTTTCCCATATCAATACACTTGGATTTCACCAGGTTACATAGTCTGACTAGCAGGATGTTAATGGGAAGGAACACTTCTACTAAGAGATGTTTAGAGACCTCAAGTTATAAATCCCATTTGCTCTTTGTGGGATCTTTATACAAGGGGACTTATGGGCAAAGGCAAGAATATTGGGGAGGCTATTTAACCGTGATAAGCTATTGTTCTGTTGCACAACGGAAGAGAGAACTCAGGAAATTCATTATAGTGAAGCAATACTCAGTGTCCCATGCCCAGTAATAATGATAAAACAGACAACTGCAACATAGAAAGTTCCAGCATGGCAAGGAAATTTAAGAATGTGCATACTTGGAGGATGAGCAGGTAGGTCGCCCCACCTAGCAGGCAAACTCTACCAGCTGAACTGCCCGCTGAGGAGAAGGACTGGTGCTCAAGGAGACACCGGTGCATGGGCTTGGAACCTGCAAATGTAGCTAGGCCTGCTTCTTATTCTTTTAATCCATCAGTATTAAGTTATTTGTAGAGACCATGGCTGGTCGCTGATATACTCAGTTGAGGCATAAGAAATGTCAGTACTGACGAACATAATTTGCATACTAGTATTAGTTGCTTTTGTTCACAGTCTTAACCTACTCTTGGCTTTATCTTTTTTTTTTAATTTATTTTATTTATTTATTTTCTTGTTTCAGAACTTTTGTTTATTTATTTATTTTTATGGCCAGCTCAGCCTGCCCTGAGGGCAGGGCTGGCGCAACATGTGGTGCCGGGGATCGAACTGAGGTCCCTGCAGCCGCCTAAGCTTTCCTAAGCAGGCGCTTTAGACCACTGAGCCATCCTGCCGGGCCCCTTGGCTTTATCTTTGATTCCAGATTTGGCACACTTGTCATTGACAGCGCCTCTCTCAAATGTACGATGAACTATAGTGAAAGACCTGCGAAGGAACGCTGCTAGTCTTATTCTTATTCAAAGATAATGTTCCTTGTACTTTAGGAATTTTATTAAGGATAACCCAAGACCTAGGAAAACATCTAGTATGTTGTTGATGCTTTGTAAGGATTTGTTAAAGAAAGATTTTTTCTTTTACCTAAATAGAATCCACCCGATAAAGCTCAGTGCCACGGTGACTAATCCACAACAAAAACTGCAGTAATTTTTCTAATTTTGAGGAACAATGATAAATGTAGTAGCCTCTAAGCCACTCCAACTACAATGACAGATGAAAAAAATTGATACTTAGGGCAGTTAGGTAACACTCCCAGAATCACCTGGAATAACTAGCACTGGAGCTCAAGCTCCACTCCAGGGGGGTCCCCAGAACATCGCTACTTCCTTCATGATGGTTCTTTAATACATTCTTCCTGGATAGGTTGCAGTTTTGGACAATTCTGCAAATGCTGTATCCTTACTCCTTTAGCCATTCTAGCCTCAAGTGGGCACACGGCGAATTCAGGAAAATGATGTTGGCTATAACGTTGTCTAGAAGAGTCATTCTACTTAACCCATTTTAGCCTGTCCATTTATAATTATTAGGCTATTTAAATTTGGAATCAGGCTAACAATCAGAAGCGCCACTGATGAGGGATGTAGTCAATTAATGAAGCTCATTTCTCCTGCCCTATCAGCCTATTTCCGCAAATACACCCAACTCCCAAATTTAAATCAAGTAAAAAAGCTATGGCCCTATATATGTAATGAGGTCCAAATACTCTGGAATGCTTATACACTTTTAAAAGCAGAGGAGTTCAGAGATTCAAAATGTTTATTTATTCATGCTATAGTAAGGAAAAAACATACTCTGGAACTAAAAATATATTTTAAAATCAATACAGAAAAATGAGGAAGAATATATAATATATAAACACTGTTGATGTTATTTTCTTATATATATATATATATATTTAGGGAAGGGTCTACACAGTGTTCAGGGTCTCACTATTAGATGGGACTTGTAGTGACCCACCTGTTTTCAGCCAACAGCTGGAATTACAGGTGCATGCCACCATGCCCAATCTCAATTTGCATCTCAGAGCACCATGGGGGTGGGACTAGCATGGCAGACCCAGGGATTAATTCCTGGACCCTGTGCCTGCTTGCAGGTACTTTAATCCGCTGACTTATTTGGCCAGCCCCTATTTTCAAGTATATAGCCTTATAAAAAGTCCAGTGTAAATATTCATTAAGTGCCTACTGTATGCTAGAATTGTGCTAGGCCTCAGGTAAAATGGTCACTCACATGTGACCTCCATTCTCAGTACCTACAGGGCTCCATGCTTTCTTCCTGATTCCTAGGTTTCATTAAAGCCCGTTGTCCCCTCTCCTAGCATTCCCAGATGCAACTCTTCTTCCTCCCACATCCTTTAATGTTCCAATTCAGAGCAAATCATTTCTTATTTGGGTAATTGTAGCCCACTTGAATTACTAGTTTAAGGAGCTCTTTCTCGTGAGCCAAATTTATGAACAGTGGTAATTTTTTATCTCCTCTTATAGTTTGGATTTGGAATGTCCTCCCCACAAAGCCTCATGTGTCTAGAGGTGGGGCTCTCAGAAGATTATCAGATCCTGGGATTCTGGACCCCCCTGGGGAGCTCGGGGACTGCCTGTGCTGTTAGGAGTTGAGGCCTGGTTGGAAGAAGCAGGTCATTAGGGCTGAGCTCTAGAAAGGGTTTCTCTCTCCCGCATCCTCCACCCTGATCCCTGGCTAATCTGTTCTCTCTCTCTGCTTCCTGACCGCCAAGCTGTGAGCAGCTTCCCTCCACAGCAGGTCCTTCCACTCTGCTGTTTCTGCATAGAGCTGCCAACCTCGGACTGAACCTCTGAAACTGTGAGCCAGAATAAGCCAAAAAAATTAAATAAAAAATTTATTTTTGTATTTTCTTATTTATTTATTTATTTGTTGTGGTGCCGGGGATTGAACTCAGGACCTGATGCTTCCCCAGCCCCTAAATAAAAAATTCCAGTGGTAGGTGTTGGGTATTATGTCTCATCTAGTATGTTATTTATGTTATTCTTTTTACTCTGCAAACCTTTTCCTGGGTTTCTTTTGAACTTTCTTCTAATCATGATTACTTCCTCACTGATCTAAGTATTCTCTCCTGTCAGATTTTATCTGATCCTTCTCTCTCCATGAACCTGAAGTTCATGGGCTCCCAGGAGACATGGCTTCCTTTGTCTATCGGCTGTGCCAAAGATTTCCTTTGGTGGTACCAAAGCTTGGAACTACTGCTTATTTTACCTATTTCAAACTATGCTTCTCTTATTTCAAATTCTCTTCTTGCAGCCAATAGAAGAAGGGATTTTTCACCACCTGAATCCCAAAAATCTGCCTAGCCCTCCCTCTGCTGAGCTAGAGTCAACTTAATAAACAAATACTTGCAAATAAACCTAGAGAATTTTAGAGTCAGGAATATCAATGTGCACTTTTAAAAAAGGTCCTTGCAGCTTAAGGAACACAAGGCCTCCATTGCTACTTTTATCAGCTGTGTTCCTCTAGCCTGTACTTCCCTGTGGGAACAATGAGGTTGTAGTAACAGAAGATCCTAGCCACAGCTCTGGGAAAGGCACAGCCCACTTCTTGGCAGCCCTTCCCTTCCCTCCACTTGCTGCCTTTTGGCTATGCACCAGGGTAGCAGGGACTTCTGTTGTTGCAGTGACAATGAAGCAACGGCGTGTGGCTTCCAGCAGCTCCTCCAGGGTCTCCACCAAGGCTCTGCACCGTGCGGTGCTGTCCTGGATCCCTGATGTTCTGTCTTGGACCACAGAAGATGCTGCTGCTGCTGCTGCTGCCCCCGCCGTCGCGGCTAGCAGAGAGAGCTGGTGATCGTCAACATCCTCACTGCACTGGATATCCTCACTCAACACACCCACATCATTTTAGGGACACCAATGTGACAAGAGTGCTCTTCCTGTTTCTGTTGGCACCGAGTCTGCTGACTCAGAAGCCCATGGAGGTTCTAGCAAGCTAAACTTCTGAGTTTTTACTTATGTTGGAGCTCCCTAAGCTTCAGGCTTAGACAGGAATTGCAAGTTGTGGAATCATTAGACAACAGAACAACAAACACCTGTCCTGCATGTAAAATGCCCCCTGCTCTCCCACACTCACCCACAAGGTCCCTACGTCACGCCCTTGCCGCTCAGCGCTTCCTTCCTGAGAGGGAGCTCTGATCTCATAGGAACAGATGTCTAGCAGGACTACCCTCCAGGCCTTCCAGCATGCCTAAATGTGGAACAAAGTCCACTACTTAAGACTTCCAAAGAAGGCCTAGGCAAAATGAGGGACCAACAGTTAGAATATCCCTCAAACGTGTCCTAACACCACCTGCATATGACCCAACAAAGTGCCTCTTTGGGCTGCCTTAGAAGAAGAATAAAATTAAAGTCACTAGCTAGATCCTGGTTTACTTGCCCCACACACTTGTTTGTTCTGAGTTGAAGCTCTGTCCCTTTATTATAGCTCTCAGTGACTGTCAGAGATGGGCAATTTATTTATTGCACAATTTCTTAGAATTCATTCTCTTATCATGGTAACCAGTCAACATATTCACAGACCCAAAGTTTTCAGCATGTCTTAGGGATTTATGTAGAGTTCATAACTAGGATTTATACGCTACCACAGTCTCATATCTACTTCTCTACTGCTTCAAGCCCGTATCCTTGGGCAGACATCTGCAGGAGGGATAAGCTCTGATTGGATGAACAAATACTTAAGATTTCATGAGATATCTAAGGTGCACACCCACTGAGCTCTCTCATATGCTATGTTTTTTTCTCTCCTAGAAATTGAGCTTCTGGAGGTGAGGAGATAGCTCAGGGGCACAAGTGCCTGCCGGGCAAGTGCAAGGTCCTGAGTTTGATCTCCAGTTCCAAAGAAGAGGAGGGGGGGGGGAGGAAGAGGAAGAGGAAGAGGAAGAAGAAGAAAAGAAAGAAAGAAAGAAGTTGAGCTTCCCCTACGCATTCTCCCATAAGCTATGTTTTGTTCTGTCAAGCAGCCCTATTGCTTGTGTAAATCATTTCCATTTTCCTTTGTCAAGGTCTGATAAAGCAAGAGATATTTGTCTTTTACTTTCGTTCTTTTTTTATCCTTGGACGTCTTACTTCTCACACATTTAACTCAGCTACTTTCCCCAAGAGTGTAGCATTGTGAGTTCAAACCATAGCCAGCCCACTGGGCTGGGATTTTTTCTGTATTAGAATATCTTGATCAGAGGTACAAGTTCTTATATCCTGCCTGGGTCACTGTGAAAATTACTTGATTTTGCTCTATTAAAGTTCATGGCAAACTGTCTTATCTTTCCACGCTACACTGATTTTTATACTTTATATTATAAGTCAGTGGCTCTCAACACCCCCACACTTCACCTTTTCTTTGAGAACAGCCCTTGAATGATCTATCACAAAATAGCACACTGAACCAACTTGGGTATCTTCAGTTCTGCCCTCTTTTTTGCAATACTGCCGCAGTCTCCAGAGTCTAAAATCAAGAGACAACAGGAAGGAAAAAAATTTGAATTTCCCTAAAGAAACAGAATTTGTATTATGCATGGAAAGACATAACGTTTCATGTTTCAGTCATTTAATTGCATGTCTCTGAATAAGCTCCTAGCTTTTGGTATTTCAGCTCTGCTCCCTTCTGTGTAAGGTCAGAATAATACTGTCTTTCCTATCTCAGGAGTTAGAATATGAGATGCTAGCACAAGATGATATAAATGCATAAAGGTCCATTTTTTGACAATATTGTCATTTGAAAGATAGAAATAACATCCCTAGAAAAAGAGATAAATTTCTCATGAAATGATTTCCCCTTTAATCTCAGTGTTGTAGGTAGCTGAATTAGAGAAATACCACAGGCAATCAGACAGGGCTGGGTCCTCTGAACCAGCCAGTGCAGGAGAGATACCTTGCAGATATAAAGGAGACAGAGGAGCACCTCTACTATGGGTTAGATGTCCAGACAAAAGATTGGACAAATACAACCACATGTAGCCCTAAGCATAAACATCAGGGATTGATATTCTAAGTAGGTCTCTATTCCCCTAAGGAAGCCAAGAAGGGCCACTAACTCAACACCCTACAGGAAAAGCCCCTGTTCTGCACTGAGGCCTGCTCGCTATATGACTCACTTCCCAATCTGATCCAAATTCTATCAATTTTACCTGGTCAATTATACTTGTAATCTTATTGATTGAAAAGTTTTGTCCCACCTCATGCCCATCCTGTGATTTGCCACCTTAGATCCACCTCACATCATGGACATCCTCTAAAAAAAACTCTAGAAAAGACAGGGCCCTAGGCAATCGTTTTGGGACCCCTTCTGTCTCTCTAGGGCAGCAACTTTCTTTCTCCTTATGAATATACTCTGCTCTATACTTCCATTCCTAAAATTCATCCTGTGATTTTAGGGAACACAAACTCATGCCAGACATCTCATAGGTTGGGAATCTCTTTCCCCTATAGCTTTAGGGTTGGCCTTCTGATAAACACAGAGGATGAATTCTATGTGCTGAAATTCTGAGAGCCTTAGAAGGCATCTTTTGGGGCTGGGGAGATAGCTCAGTAGAATATGTGCTTGCCTGGTAAGAGCAAGATCCTGAGTTCTATCTCCAGTACCAAAAAAAAAAAAAAAAAAAAAAAAAAAAAAAAAAAAAAAAAAAAAAAAAAAAGTATCTTTGACCTTAAATATGCCTTTGTCACCTGTTCATTGATATCTGAAATACTGTAAAACCAGTCAAGTCAAGCTTGACACATAAAAACTACTGATGGAGAAGCTGCTTACATAAGTTCAGACAAATGATATAAACTAAAAACTGGGTCTGGCCCCTCCCTAAGAAGCAGAACATGAGAGAGTGCAGTTATCCTGCGCGGCATATCAGTATATGTTTTTGTTTTCTTCCAGCAATTTGTCATTCTTGTTTCATCAATTCCTTACAAAAAAAATGGCATTAAACTGGTGAAGATAGCAATCACTTCCTATGACTACAGTTGATGGCTGGCCAAAAACAAGTGTTCAAACTTCCCATAGAATGGTTTGTAGGTTCACAAAGGTAGGGGATGGGTTATTCAAAATCCTTTACCAAGATGATTATGAATCACTATGGGGCCAGGTGATTGATGAATCCAGATGGTGTGAGATAAAAAAAAGTCTATGGAAAACTAAAGAAAGAAACATATTTGTCTGCAGGCATTTAAATGCAGCTCTAAAACATGTTGATAAACTACATACATCCACCAAGTGATCCCTGCCAGCCATGAGGCTGTTAATCTGTAACTGCTGACCTAATCACCTAGATAGAGAGCTGATTCACCTGTATACCTGCATACACTGAAGCCCTTAAGGCACAACTTGCAGTATTTCAGATTGATGGCTAAACTTCAAATCCCTTTCCTTTTAGGTGAACCCCACCTGTCCCTGGATGCATCACAATATTGTGTCTCAGCGGCTGTGTGTTATCTGCTCTGCTCTTGCTTGTCTCTTCGACATCCTCTACTCTTGAGTATGACCCTAAAGCTTCTGGGAGGAACATTCTGGTAGTTAATGCTCATGGTGCTTTTGTGGAAACATTGCTGTTATGCCAAGGTGCTAGCCCAATTCCTCACCACTGCCATTCTCAGGCTGCAAAGGAGTGAGAATCTCTCTCTGTCCAGAAATACAGGACTGAGGCACCTGGGCCCTAAACCATGCCCAATGAGCACAGAATAATTGAAGGCTCTTGCAGCCAGTCCAAGTGGCTTCTTGTCTCTGTGCTGCACCCTCGTACATAAGCCTAAGACAAACACACAAACTCTATCCTCTCCAACAGCATGAGCCATAGTGCAGGCACAGTGCACATAGTGCCAAGAGACATTTTTCCCCACCCACCACATCACCAAATAAACAAATATAAATTTGCAAAGACATTGCTTTGACTACAGCATACTGGGGAGTTTACACTAGCCAAAACCCCACGCTTCTCTGTTTAAAGCACCAGTAGGAAGAAAACTGTCTATCAGCACCGTGAATCAGGACTTGATTTATATCCATGCAGCTAAAAGGCCTACTCAGTTGAATGCAATGCTCTGTCCAGTGATGGCAATCTTACGGCATGCGTCACAGCCAGCTGCTTGCTATCACTAAAAGCTCCAAAATGTTCCCCATCATTTCTCCATACCAATACAACCAAACAGTATTTGGCAATAGAACAAAAAGAAGTACTGATACATCCTAGGGCAGAGCGAGCTTGAAGACAGAATGCTAAGAGAAGTGAGCAGGACACAGAAGACCACGTGTTACATGGCGCCACTTACAGGAGCTGCTACCCATGAGAAATATGTCCTAAAACCCCTACTCAGTATCTGAACCTCAACAGTATCAAACTCTCTGTACTTTCGTCCTATATATATTTACTATAGTAAAGTTTTATTTATACATTATGCATAGGAAGAGATGAATAATAACCATGATGAAGTAGAACAACTGTAAAACTATACTGAATCAAACTTAAGTGAATCGGATTTGTGTCTCAAAATATATTTGCTTGGCTTTTTTTGTCTCTTGACATATGCTGTACCATAAACTTTAACAACTTCAGCCTATGATATTTTTTCTTTCCTTGTTAAGTTGAGGGTTTTTACTTTTCACTTGAAGGAAATACTTTATGGCTTTTCTTGGTTATAGTTACATCATCAGAATCACTACCTTTATACTTTGGGGTCATCACTAAGTAAAGTTAGGGTTACTTGAACACAAGCACCCTGACACCAGGACAGTGGATCTGATAACTGAGACAGCTATTAAGTGCTCATGAGTCAGTGGTCCATAGACAATGTGTTATTGTGGGACAACAGGTTGAGCCATATCCTTGGCCCAGGGCAAATTGGTACAGAATTTCATCACACTACTCAGAATAGTAAGCAATTTGAAGCTTTTATATTGTTATTCAAGAAAAAAATAAGGCAATTATTACAGACTCTTACATAGCCTAGATGTGGGACCCTTCATTTTACAAATATGTCCGAAATATATTAGAGCAAAATAGGCTCTAAGAATCAAATTACACTAGGCATTCTCCATCAACTTTTATCAGTGGGTGATGAAAATGTGAAGTGTCACTTGGGAAGTAAGAAATGGGACAGGCTGATGTCACTGGCACTCACCGATTGGTAATATGCATAGTGTATCTAAATATGAGAGAATCAAATACCAATTGTCTCATGACACAGTGCAATAAAGATAGCATTGGCAGCAGCCGTGTCATACTCTTGCTGAAAAAGAGACTCAATCAAGGTCCAATCAAGGTTCTATCTCATCACACTTAACATAAAATAGACAGATAGAAGTCAAAACCACACAGAAGAAATAAACCTATTGTGCAACATGGAACATTCTATCACACTGATAAGACAATATCTCCAGCAAATAGTGTCAGGAAAAGGTGGGGGGAGTCTGTCATGTTATAAAGAGACTGGCAATATGACAACAAAATGCATTATGTAAACTTTAGGCACAAATCTTAAGATACCATTTAAAGGCCAAGATGGTATTCGGCAAACACCAGTAGGAATATTTACTTACACAACATAAAACTTACCTCGAGTCTGGTATTTACTGTAAAATTTTCTGACAAAATGAGCAAACAAGAAGGAGCTGCAGGTACTTTAGATTAATACAATGTTGCTATTAAAGTTGGATGATGGCAAATGAGTATTCACTACGCTATTCTCTCTACTCTTGTGTATGCTTGAAAATTTCTACAATTAAATGTCAAAAATAAAATGAATTCATCATTAAATTTTATTAAATATCCTTAAGTCTAGTGAACTGTGTCCTACAATCATATCACAAAAAAATCTGGGTGCAGGTAATGTATAGTGAAAGAACTGAATATAACTAAAAATTTCCAACAACTAAGATTATTTAAACAAATCATGTTTAGACACTGTATGAAGCCAGGAAGAATAAGGAAGTAGGTACCCATTAAAATAGAAATTTGCTCATAACACAGTGCTCAGGAGAAATCCAGATTCAAACTCCACAGTCTAATTTGTTACATACGTATACGCCTATAAGGTGCAAGACATGTTTAAATGTCATGCAATAATGTGAGTGAGCAACATTTCCAGATTCGTTTTGGTATTGCTGTTCAATTTTTTATTATTTTAATTCTATAGATGTATGAGTTACTGTATCATCATTCAGTGTATGTTTAGGTTATGTAATCATCAAATCAGAGTAATATTTATGACTTATCATAAAGAACTAATAGAAGTGTAAATAATTAAAGGTAAAACTTTAATCTATTTCTGAAATTTTCTATTTAATAGTCAAACTGAAAATAACTGAAACCATAGAAAGTAAAACGACAGGTAAATGGGTGAAGTGGACATGAAATGTCTAGAGTAGGTAAATCCAAAGAAACAGAAAAAGTTATGTAGTATTTGAGGAAGGGGCATGGGAGGAATCGGGAGCAAATGTTAGCAGGGGCAGAGTTCCTTTTTGGACTGATACAACTGTGAATAAGGTAATAGCAATTTAATTGTACACTTTCAATGGATGGGTTTTGGCTTGTAGCTAACAAAATTGTTAAAATACATATTTTAAAAAGAGGGAATAAGGTACAGAGGCAATTCATATTTATGGGACAATTCAAGCTGTGAACAGGTGGATCACTATGAGTCCAATCTAATAGTGAGGCCTTGACCACCCTGTAGACAACCCTTAAAATACCAAAAAAAAAAAAAAAAAAGTAGACAGGTATTTAACTATTTTAAATTACTATTCCTTTCTCTAGTGAAATACTATAGTTGTAATGAGACAGTACAGAAAAGTACTTATATTCTCCCTAGCTTCCTCCTATACTATATGCATGGGATTTGTAGACACAGATTTCTAAATAACTTCTGAATGTTCCTGAGGCTCATTGTGAATGTGTGCATGTGTGTGCGTGCTTGCGTGTGTGTGTGTGTGTGTGTGTGTGTGTTTGAAAGTCTCTGATCTGTCCTGTTGTTTTCTTCAAATTTGCCAAATCAGGACAAAACCTCCTTCACTACCAACACCACAAACTGAGCACTGCTTGAGTTGGTCTCTGATGCCCATAAAAGGTAAATTTTGTAATCCAATACCCAGCATCCTTTGGAATAACCCTCAGAGAAATACATCCCTGTGGCCAGACCACTACCAATAGCAGGAAACAACCTGTCTGGTTCACTTTTTGCTTGCTGGGACAAAATGCGCAATACATACTGACAACTGTAAGGATCAGAGGTTTATTTCAGCTCAGCTACTGCTGATGGTCAGCTGGCTCCCGGACAGAAATGGTCCAGTACACAGCATCGGAGTGGACAGCAGCTGATGTCACAGCAGTGGGGAATCAAAATGACCAGAAGGGAGGCATCAGGGAGGGAGATGCATCCTTCTAGTTCACACCCCCAGTGATCTGCCTTTTTCTAATAGACCCTACCTCCTAACAGCAAGTCAGCCCTGACCTCTTTAGTAGATTAATGCACTGAAGAATACAGCCCCTCCACAATCCAATCAACCTTCTAAAGCACATGAGATTTTCAAGGGATATTGTAGCTCTAAATAATAATACAACCTCCGGCTGATGGAATCAGGTAGGACAAGGCCTCCTTATCTCACAATTGACATCTGAGTTTACACATGCTAGCTTTATGAAGGAAGAAAAAATGGCTAACTTGTCTAGGCTGGGCTCACACTCGTGCTCCTCCTGCCTTGGTAGTCCATTGTGTTGGGATTATAGTTATGGGACAATCTCAGATAAACAAACTGCCAAATAAATAAACAAGGTAGCACAGGAAGCCCAGTCTGAAGGCCCTGAGTTCAATCCCAGTACTGAATAAAACCATGTAATGTGCAAGTAGGAATGAAGGCATGAATAACTGAACTTCAACACTGGTCACGTGGGAGGAAGGGAGCTGCCAAAACGTCAAGTGAGGAAACACTAGGTCAGTACAACGGTTGGGCCATGGCTGCAGAACCAGATTTTGGGAGCAAATAAAAGCCAGGTGCAATCCTCAACTGCCTGAATGCAAACCTGAAAAAGCAAAAAGATTACTGGCTCTCTACCAAAGGTAACACCCAGCCAAATTTAACAGTAAAACAAAATGCATAAAATACAAGAAAAAACATTGAGTCACTTGGGTTGATTAGACTAGGAAACTACACAATATTAGTGTTCTCCTCAAAGAATGTTTATAGGATGCTCTTGCCAAGCTCTGCTAGGGCCCCTGCCCTTCTGTCATCCCACAGATTCTTTTCAGGTTCAGCTAAACCTCAGACAACACACAGTACTGGTTACACTAGGCTTTAAAGTCAATCTTGCAGGTAGCCTGTCCATGCCTATTGCCTTGCCTTGAGCTAGCTATGTGCTTGCTGTGAGCCTCTGTTTCCTCACTGGTGAAGTGGGAGTACTTGTAATGATAGCACCTACTTCACAAAGAAGTATAAAGACGTGATTTAAGCATAGAGAGCTCTCTGGTATGTCTGCCTCCATTTCCAGGTTATAAAAGGCAAGATAGTCTTTAAAGTCATCTTGGTTACAGCCCAGTGGGGACTGTTGGAACCAAGAACAGCAGAAAGCTTAGCTCTTCCTACACCCTTTTTTCTTATTTCAGAAGAAGAAACCAGAAAACAGCCCGAACAATGTAAATAGGATGCTGAGAGATGACATTTAACATGACTACAGTAAAGAGATTTCTGAGTACAGCTCTGAAAAGTACAATGATTTCAGTTTCAGACCAGTGAATGAAAAAAGCAAGTGAGCTTGACTTTTATTTATATAACCTCATATCTTTGTTTTTGTTTTAGTGTCTTGTTGAATTTATAAGAAAAAATTCAATTCCATTTATGTGAAATTTCCACAATACATTGTATCAATTATTGGGAATGTACTACTAATGTGTTTTGGAACTGTCGCATTGTTATTTCTTATCAAAAATAATTTAAAAAAAAGACATTTCCACAACAGAAAAATCTCTAGGAGCAAAAAAATATATATTGGTAGTTGCCAGAAGAATGAGAAGAAAAACTACTTAATTTGGTTTTATTCTAGACTGATAGAAATATCTGGAAACCAACTAAAAATGTTTTCATACAACACTGTGAGAGTACTAAGTACCTCTGAATTGTGTGCTTTAAAACTATTAATTTTACAAAATGTCAATTTAGAATCTCATCTTATTTTTTTGAAGATATGCCTCCTGATAGTTGTCTCAGCTTTATGATGAAGTCAGGCACATTCCAGGCAGAATGGCCATTGACTCTCTGCGTTCTGATCTAACTGTTCAGCTTCCACTTCCTTAAGGCATCATACAAATCACACATTCAACACCATCACTGGTCCCCGTCTCTCGCCTGAACATTCCCGCATGCCCGCCAGACGTCTGGGTCCTCTTGCCTGAACATTCCGGCAGACCCGCCAGACATCCGGGTCCTCTCCCTGAACATTCCGGCACACCCACCAGACATCCCAGTCGCTCGCCTGAACATTCCGGTATGCCCGCCAGACATCCGGGTCCTTTAGCCTGAACATTCCGGCACACCCACAAGACATCCCGGTCACTCGCCTGAACATTCCAACACGCCCGCCAGACGTCCCAGCACGCCCACCAGACTTCCTGGTCACTTACCTGAACATCACAGCCAGCCTGCCAGATATCCGGGTCCGCTCGCCTGAACATTCCGGCACGCCCACCAGACGTCCTGGTCGCTCGCCTGAGCTCTCCAACCCACTCACGTGAGTATTCTGACCCCGCCCGATATACTCCGGCCCACTGTGAAAGCAGCTGATCCAGAAGTTAAGCCCAACATGTGACTCAGATCTTCAGCCAGATACAAGCATAGCCAATCCAGCATCAGGCCTACCACCTGAGTCAGACCTCTGGCTCATTGCAAGCTTAGCCTACTCAGCAGCGAGGCCCAGTCCTGCAGCTCACTGCTATACAGAATGATACAGACAAGGAGCAAAATGCAATCTCAGGTCCTAAACCCACCTGTAACAGATACAAGAGACACTATCCTACAAGAATCATGCAGATGAAATCTCTGAACCAATAGCTTCTGAGGTAGACAGACAAGTGCAGAAACGTATACAACTCAGATCAGAGATAACATATCAAGTAAAAAAAGAAATGTATGAAAAAATAGACCCTGAAGTGGAAAAACAACTGCAGAAACGTATAGAGGAAACCAGGGCAGAAATAACCACTGAAGTTTAAAAAGACATGTCTAAATTAATAGCATCTAAAGTAGAGGAACAACTACAGAAAGGTAGAGAGGAGAACAGAGCACAAATAATCTCTGAATTAGAGAGAGAAAGGATAACTATAATGAGAGACTTTACTACTATTAAAGAAGATATTAATAAAAAATTAGAGGAGAATAGAAAAATGATGGACTCCCTGAGTAAACAATATAAGAAAGAAATAGATCTCATGAAACAGTTTGAAAAAGATATACAAGAAAATAAAATCTCAATCACAAGATGGCAAAACCGTATGAACCAAAGTAAAGGTAGAATCTCCGATCCAGAAGACACAGTCGCAGCTAGTGAAAAGATAAGAAAGGATCTCTTAAAAACAACTAGGATGCAGGAAAAAATAATTAAACATCTTCAAGATGATGCAGAAATGAACAATATGAGATTAATAGGAATCAATGAGAAAGGAGTCAATATAAAGGATATAAAAAGAATATGGGCACAAGTAATAGCAGAAAACTTCCCAAATATGAAAAAACAACTTCAGGTAACTGAAGCATACAGAAACCCAAATAACATCAACCCGACTAAAAACACATCCAGACATATAATAATCAAGATTCCAGAAATCCAGCAGAGGAATAGTATACTGAAAGCTGCTAGAGAAAAGAAATAGATCACATTTAAAGGAAAACCCATCAGAATAACAGCAGATTTCTTTTCAGAAACCATGAAGTCAAGAAGAGCATGGAGCAGAGTGCTTCAAGTCCTCCATGAAAACAAATTTCAGCCCAGACTGCTATACCCCGCAAAACTTTCTTTCAAATATGAGGGAGAAGTGAAATACTTCCACGACAAGGAACAACTAAAGAATTTCATGGCATCAAAGCCAACCCTACACAGCATACTAAAAAATATTTCAGAGAGGGACCAAAACGACTCAAACTCAATAAATGAGAACAGAAAGATCCCACCAAATAGGCTACTCAGTTAAACACAGGAGAAAAAGAGGTAAACAGTAGTAAGCAAACATCATGTCAATCATAAGTCAACATATTTCAATTATAACCATCAATGTAAATGGACTCAACTCTCCAATTAAAAGAAATAGACTGGCAGAGTGGAAAGGAAGGAAAATCCAACAGTATGCTGTATACAACACCATCACTATTACCATTAAGGTCTATTATGCTAAAATCCATGGTCACTTATAGACACATATCTGTAAAAAAGGTCAAGTCTATTCTAGCCAAACTAAAAAACATTGTCTATTTCTAAAAAAGTCAAAGAGAACTGGTCAATAAGTGATTTAAAAATGCTTTAGTTTCTATTAAGGTAAACTATTTAAATATTAAAAGCAGCGTTTGTGACCTCCAAGCTGGGAGGGCTGAGCTAAGAAGAAGAACAACTTTTTAACCAAAATAATTTGTTCAAAGATAGAAGAAAAAAATTGCTAAGCAGAAGGCATACAGAAGGAGGGGAAGGCAGAAATAATTCAAACATATAAATGAGTACAGTAATTACAAGTGTGTAGACTCGCCAGTTAGAAAATCGATTCTTTCAAATCATCAATCTATTTCATCCAAGTTATTGGTTTTGTTTCCACAGAATATTTTATAATCTTTTATTATCCTTACAACATACATGGGATCACTATTATATTTTATTATATTTCCTGATAAGTAATTTGTACTTTTTTCCTTTTTTCTTAACCTGGATGAAATTTTATCAACTTCATTGGTCTTCACAAATAACCAGTATTTGGTCTGGTTGACTTTGTATTTTTCTGTTTTCCATTTTATTAACTTGCTACTCTTATCTTTTTTATTTCCTTTGTTTTACTTACTTCAGATTTAATACTGGCTCTTTTTCTATTTCCCTAAGGTAAAAGTTTGTGTTGTTGATTTTTTTACTACTATTCTAATTTTCTTTTATCTATAAGAGTAAAAACAAAAACAAGAAAGACAACAACAAAAAAAGACAGAAACAGGGTATAACACAACAATATATATATATGTGTATATATATATTACAGATTTTCAAAACAAAAACAGCTGACTAATAATGATTGATATGACATCTATTTTTATCATCAAACCTGTTGCTCAGATTAATGGATCTAGTTATGCAAGATTGGACACATGTATGAATATTACTACATGCTTTCAATAAATCCTAAGGTTTTGTTCTTGTCTCTCTTTTTCTTTTATTACCTTTTCCCAAAAAATTATTTTATTTTATTTTATTTATTTTATTTTATTTTTTTTGGTGGGACCGGGGTTCAAACTCACGACCTTGCACTTGCCCAGCAGGCACTTGTGCCTCGGAGCTATCTCCCCAGCTCCCCCAAAAAATTATTTTAAAGAGAGTATAGTAATGTGATATGACATTAGAAACAGTACTCATTTAGAAGACCAAGATGACAGATATTTCAAGCAATGAGAAAGAAGCAGTCAACACAAATGATATAAAAATAATATGAGCAGCCGGGCGTGGTGGCTCACGCCTGTAACCCCAGCACTGGGGAGGCTGAGGCAGGAGGATTAGTGCGAGTTCGAGACCAGCCTGGGCTACAAAAGTGAGCTCAATGCCAGCCTAAACTGCATAGTGAGGCCCTGTCTCAAAAAGACAAAAAGAAAAAAATAATATGAGCAGAAGCAATAACAGAAAACTTATCAAATATGGAAAAACAGTTTGACATATGGAACTCCAAATAACATCAACTCAATTAAAACCACACCCAGACATAATAATCAAGATCCCAGAAATTCAGCAAAAGACCAGTATACTAAAAGTGACTAGAGAAAAAGAAAAACAGATCACATTTAAAGGAAAACCCATCAGAATAATGGCAGATTTAAAAAAAAAATCAATTAAGAAGACCATGGAGCAAAGTACTTCAAGTCTTGCAAGAAAACTAATTCCAACCCAGACTAATATGCCCTGAAAAGCTCTTTCAGGTATAATGGAAAAGTGAAATACTCCCATGACAAAGAACAACTACAGAAATACATGATGACCATGCAAACCCTACACAGACTACTAAAAGATATTCTAGAGAGGGATCAAAATGACCACAACTCCATGAAGGAGAATGGAAATAACCCACCAAATAGGGCAAACAATTAAACAAAGGAGAAGTATAGGTAACCAATAGCAGGAAAATAGCATGTGTTGTTGTTTGCTTACTTATTATTCAGTACAAGGTCTCCAGGGTCTCACTACACAGATTGGACCCCAGCCTCCCAAGGGTTAGGATTACAGGCACAAGCCACCATGCCCATTCTCAATCACCATCTCAGTATGCCCCAGAGGTGAGGCCAGCATGGCATGCTGGGGATTGAACCCCAGTCCCTGCATCTGCTAAAACAGGTACTTTAATCTACTGAACTATCTGGTCAGCTCTTGTGTTGCTGATTTTAAATCTTTGTTTCTGATATATGTGTTCAGTGTTAGAAATCTAATCACTGCCCTTTCTCTATTCTATACATTTTGATAAATTACATTTATATTTTTATTGAATTCAAATTTGCTATGAGACTCATTCTTTGATCCATTTGCTACCTAGCAATGTGCTTTATTTTGAGGTTTTCCATCTCTTGTTCTATTATTGATTTCTGTATTATTTCATTATGACAAGAACATATAGTTGAAGCTGGGCATGCTGGCGCACGCCTGTAATCCCAGCACTTGGGAAGCTGAGGCAAGAGGATCGATGTGAGTTCGAGACCAGCCTGGGCTATAAAAATGAGCTCAAGGCCAGCCTGAACTGCACAGCGAGACCCTGTCTCAAAAAAAAAAACATATAATAGTTTGTATGATTTCTATTCTTTCAAATTTAACACTTTTTTTTTTTTGTCTTTTTGAGACAGGGTCTCGCTATGCAGTTCAGGCTAACCTTGAGCTCACTTTTGTAGCCCAGGCTGGTCTCGAACTCGCACTGATCCTCCTGCCTCAGCCTCCCGAGTGCTGGGATTACAGGCGTGAGCCACCACGCCCAGCTTCAAATTTAACACGTTTTAGGCTCAGAATTTGGTCTATCTTGGTGAATATTCCATGTGAACTTTTAAAAGATGTCTATACTTCTACTGATGAGTGAATTAATCAATTGTCAATTACAGTTGCCAATTACATCTAATTGACTGGTCATAGCATTGAGTTCAACTATACTTTTGCAGATTGGTTGTCTGCTATATCCATCAACTGCTGCTACAAGGATGTTAATGTTGCACATACATAATTTTCTTTACAAGTCTATCAGTTTTTGCTTTGTGTATTGTGATGCTCGGCTGTTAGACATATACACATTACACATTATAAGATTGAAGGTTGAGCTGAGAAGATTCAGCAGGAGAGATGAGGGACCAGAAATGTTCTCTTTCCTACAAGATACAAACTGTGCTAGTACTTGGTAGAAGGTCAATGTCTTGCTAGAAAATTTCTTCGTGGGACATTTTGTGGCTTTTTTTTAGGGGGGCAGGTAATTTGCATTACAATGTAAGGAGGGAAGAGAGGCTAGCTAGCTGCCTGAGCTGCTGCCACTCCCTGGGCTCTTTTGCTCTTTGCTGCCACCATGAAAGGTTGTTCTGTGCCACGTGCTGCTCTGCCTTGGAGCCAGCAGAGTATGGACTGGAACCTCCAGTAACAGTGAACTAAATAAACCTTTTGTTCCAAGGGTTGCAATTACCTTGACAAGGAAACTGAGGCTCACAGTAGGTAAGCAATGGGTTCTTCTAGCTATTCATTGTTGTTTTTCCTTCCTGGACATTTTGTAGGTTATTACTATCAGAATCATGTGGTTCCTCAACCAGTCTTCTTAGGTAAAATCAAAAGGGGCCAAGATTCACTCTGGCTTAAGTAAGCCAAGGCTGATTTATAAGAAATGCTCCTCCATCCTCACTCAACAAAGAACAGAGAACTCTGACGATAGTCCTTTCATCTTGACTTGCTCACTTGCAGTTGACCCAGTCACAGCTTCCACTCCAGTTGAGAGCTCCAGTAATCCTACCAGGCACAGTGTAAGATGGTGAGCTCTTCCTCCAGACCCTCTATCTCTCCTGGCAGAAGTGAAGGCAGAAACAAAAGCAGTCCTCTTTTTCACTCTTAGATGTGAGGTAGGAATTCAGAGGAATAAGTCACATTTCTGTCATCTTTCTACCCACACATCTATGGCCCTAGCCTATGATTTGATCCCTCTAAATGGATGATAATATAAAGACACCAAAGTGAGTTTTATGCCACCATTTTTAAAAGTCTTACAGAGATGTTCTATTGCCCTATTCTGGAGTCTAAGGGTATTCAGTCCTTTGAAGGTAGGAAGAGGTCATTTTAATAATCTTGCAACAGAGCCACTGTTATTCTTAACCAATGGAACAAATACATAACAAAGAGATCTTTACCCTAAAGAGCCCATGCTTCTAGAAAAATGTGTTCCATAGTTACCAAGTATTCTGTTTTATTCACCTTCACCTTAAGACACTTGTGTTTTGGAGGTACTAGTGAGTCATGCAAGGAAACAGGAAAGGTACAATATTTGGAGGCAAAAGGAGATTCAGCCATCTGAACTTTCCTCAAGTTCAGCTCATACTTTGCAACAGTTTGCTAGACCGAGTTTACAAACTGCTTAATTTTTCTGCCTTCATTCTCATCATAATCCCTGTGAGTTTGCACTCTGGTCCCAATTTCTTTCTACAGAGTATTATATTCTAACTCAGAATAAATTCTTATATAAGGTTATGCAGCTAGTTTGCTTGTGGCACAGAGGAACTTGAACAGCTGCCCTGTTCCTGTACCACATTCAAGCTTGTTTCCATATCACCCAACATAGTCTCAGCGGTATAGAGGAAAGAAACTCCCAATCTGCCAGATATCTGGGATCAGTTGAGAGACAGAAGGGAACACAGGTGGGTTACCAAGAAACTTGCCTTTCTTCTTTCTTTCTTTCTTTCTTTCTTTCTTTCTTTCTTTCTTTCTTTCTTTCTTCCTAAATGCATTTGGTACAGAGTCTCTAGGATCTCCACTATGTATATCAGACTCATAACGATTCTCCTGTTGTCAGCCTCCCAAGTGCTGGGACAACAGGTCTATGCCACCACACCCAGTCTCAAGTATGAGCATGCCCCAGTGGTGGGGCTAGCATAGCACATCAGGGATTGAACCCTGGCCGCTGTGCTCTGCCTAAGAAGGCACTTTAGTCTGCTGAGCTATCTGGCTGGACCTCTGAAACCTGCCTTTCTAGGGACTTTTATAAAGCAACATGACATGAAATAGGTTCAAGTTAGGAAACATGGAAGTCACCAGGTGGACATGAAGTGGTGCACAACTGTGGTCAATCAATAAGATTACAAGTATAATGGCTTAGGTAAAATTCATTATCTACAACATTAGCACCTTCTTACCCAAAATTTAAGATGGAATAGATTTTTTAAGGAAATATTTCTAAAAAATCAGGCTAAATATTCTTGGCTAGCAGGGTTAATAGGTCAAATGAAGTTTTACTAGGTAATCACAAATATATCTAGAACTGTATATGACAGACTCTTTTAGATGCATGGCTTTCTAGGAAGGCGCTTGTCATGTTTAGTACTCTAGCTTGTTTCTGAGATTAGAGATAAATCTGAAAATACTGGTTTAATAAGGAAAAAGCTCAAAGCAAAAACCTCCAGTAGAGAGGACCTCCAAGTCGGGTTGCACAACAGTTTGGATTGGTTTATGATTTACAACATGACTAATTTTCACAACAAACTAAAGTATTTTTTATGCCCTTAAAAGCTTATGGGTACTTGCAGCAGTCTCCTTGCCAGTTGGCACAGCTACGAAGAAGTAAGTGGCCTCTTGATAGTGAGGAAAGGAATGCAAGATGGCATTGCCGCCACCGGATCAGTCTGCTTGGCTCCCAATGTGTCCCTTAGAAATTACCTTTGTCAAAAAATCCATAAACATAACGTATAAGGCAGGCTTCAGGACCACCAATGCTACAGGCCCATGTAGCTTAAGACTCCTGCCTGTTGTCCCAAAGCCAATACAAGCCAATGACAACCAGGAATCTTTATACAAACTGGCAAAGCTTGCGTCTGCCTTATCATGACTATTCTTGTATTTTATCAGGAAAAATTTTTATGTCATTTAATTCATATTAGAGAATAGAAACTGAGTATATGAGAAGAAAACATTTTTAAAAATTTTTAGCTACCTAGAATGCAATTGTTTTAAAAATACACCTAGCCAAAAATCAGGATCATGTAACCCTCACAAAAAATAACTCAAATGAATCATAAACCTAAGTTTAAAAACTATAAAACTCCTAAAAGATAATGTAGGAAAAAGCCTAGGTGATTTGAGTATGATAATGACTCCTTAAATTCAATATTAAAGGCCTAGCCCTTGAAACAAATCGTTTTAGTATGGATTTATAGCACATACTGGTTCCATCTTGTCAGGAACAGGTGTATGCACAAAGACTTCTTACTTCCTTTTCTCTCTGTCTCCTTCCTTCCATCCCACTCACCCCCGGTTCTCCTTCTCTTGGTCCCCTTTCCCTTTGAGAAAGATAGATCTCCCTACTTCCTGTTATCGCTCTTTTACTTTGCTCATTGATTTATTTACATTTTGGATTTCTCATGTAAGCGAAACCATGCGACATTTAAGTGTGTGTTTGATTTATCTGTCATTATTGGCACGAATATAAAATTGCACAGCTGCTTCAGAAGACTGTGTGAAGTTTTCTTATAAAACTAAATGTATTCTTCCCTACAATCCACCAACTACACCCCTTGGTATTTGCTCAAAGGAGCTGAAGGCTTGCATCCACATAAAAGCTTCAGGGAAGTTCAAGTGGTTTTATCGGTACGTACCAAAACTTAGAAGCAAACTTCAGTAGGCAAAAGGGTAAATAAGTGCATCAAAACAACACAATATTGTCCAGTGCTAAAAGAAAATAAGCTACCAAGCCACAAAAGATAAGGACCAACCTAAAATATCAATTATTAAGTGAAAGAAGCCAATCTGTAAAAGCTGTACATTATCTGGTTATAACTAGATGATAGCCCAGAAAAGTAAAAACTATGGAGACAGTAGAAAGTTCAGTGGATTCCGGGCGTGGTGGCGCATGTCTGTAATCCCAGCACTCAGGAGGCTGAGGCAGGAGGATCAGTGCGAGTTTGAAACCAGCCTGGGCTACAAAAGTGAGCTCAAGACCAGCCTGAACTGCGCAGTGAGACCTCAAAAAGACAAAAAAAAAAAAAAAAAAAAGAAAGAAAGAAAGAAAGTTCAGTGGTTATCCACCATTAAAAACAAAGGGAAGGCTTGGCAGAGACAGAGGATTTTCAAAGCAGTCAAAATATTCTGTCCAAATCCATCCTACATATAGCACCAAGAGTAAATCCTAATGGGGAGAGATCTGGGGTCATGATAATATGTCAGCAGGTTCCTTAATTGTAACAAGTATACCACTCTGGTTGAAGATATCAATATACCTATGTGAGGGAAGAAGGCATATGAGATATCTTTGTATTTTCAGTTTTTCTGTGAACCAAAAGCCCTCTAAGTCAACGTTCAAACTGCACACAGCACACATCACATGTACACACACATAGGAAACACTTTGATCCTAAAGGCACATAGGCATTCAGGATGCTAGTACAGGGCTGACACAGATAAACAGGAAGTAACTTGAACTGGGAGAAGAGCAACTGTGATAGCTATAGCACTGAGCTTACACATAGTGAACTGGGCTTACACAGAAGTCTAGAAGCCTTTGTCCCTGAACCTCATTTTTGCCATCAAAAAATTAAGGGTATCGTGTTCATTGGAAAGCACAGAAGTCAGTCAACTGCATCATAAGATCGATTCTAATATCTATACCTATGGTGTTATACCTACCAAATCCAATGCAATGGGTTAAAGGGAGAGGAAGAGCAATGTATGTTTATCTTACAAGAGGCCGTGGTGCAGTGGGAACTGACACAACCTTTGGCGAGAGCCGCAAGCTCTGCATCTTGGCTTGGTCCTTCAATAGGAGATGTTGCTTAGGCAGGTCACAGCTCCTCCTCCATGCTTCAACTTTGTCGTCTGTGAAACCCCATAAAGTTGTCATAAAGATACTATAGATTTCATGCACACAGTGTTAACATGAGTCACACAATATATAGTGAGCACCAGCTCTTATTTATATCTATATCTATATCTATATCTATATCTATATCTATATACATAAATCAACTTCAGACACATTCAAGGCAGGACAGAAAGAAAAACAAACAGAATAGTGTTGGCTGGACCACAAAGAGTGAATTTAGGGTGCATTTAAATATTTAGATTGGCATTCACCAGCATTTGACTTCTGCGATGTACAGACATTATGCCAAGTGTACTATGGATACTTTCTTTGACATTGCCAATAGTCCTCCAAGGTAGCTAGATAGCAAGAGATCATTACTCTGTTCCTTTTTCAGGTGAAAAGTGAGGTTAGGATTCTATCCAAATTAATATCATGAGTGATCAAATCCCATTTCAAACCTACGCATATCTAATTTCTCAAGCACACAGCTCAGGGGTGGCCCTGACCTCTCCTCTGAACATCTGTTCCAGACCAGAGCCAGACCTGCAGACAGCCAACTGCTTTTGCATCATTTCTCTACGGTCCCGGGTCCTGCAGCACTGGCACTGTGGACTCCATTTGTTCTCTCAAAGAGCTGAGCTTCTGATATATTGTATAGCGCTTGCCAGCAACAGCGGAATAGAAAGCCGAAATGGTGTCAAGTGAGATTTGAGGTGACACAGCTGACAACCCACAGGTGCATTTGTTCCCAGCCATGCCAACTGGTGCTCTGGTTCCTCATATTAAATAATGAACCTCGTTCAAACTGGAAGGACGATTCGTCAGCTGTCAGTGATAACTGACCAGATTGGCTCTCTGTGGCCTAACGCCAGAGACCCTGCTCAGTGGTGCCACACACACACACACACACACACACACACACACACAC
>PVJA010009899.1:0-15933 GCA_004027025.1 Myocastor coypus
ACACACAATCATTCACTCATCTCTGCCTATGTCTGTTCTATTCTTGAATAAGCTCTGGGAAGGTTGCATGAGGAATGGGGCATATTTAAGGGAGAAATCAGATGCCACTGCTCTGTTCAAATCACCCCAAATTCTGTGGGCAGGGAGGAAAGGTGGCAGAACAGGTAAAATAAAGACTTGCGTCAACATGATTACTTTTCACAAATACAACCCTCTGCAGCCCTTGTTGTCCACTTTTTAGTGATACTGCTTGCCACGTGCAGAGTAATTCTGCATGAGGGCTTCCTTGGCAACCCCTAACTAAGGGTGGGAGGCCTGCCAGTCCCAGGTGAAGTTTCTTTTGTCATTTGCTCAGTCCAGTCACCTGGCCTCCACTGTCTTTGTGGGGAGGAGGGGGAAGTTGAGGGTAGGGAATATTAATTAAGAAAGCATTAAAAACAAAAAGAGCAAAAGAGGCGGGCCTCACATGTGGCAAGGGCTGCACTCCGGGAAGGATGAAGGGAGGCTGCCACCTATGGGCCAGGTTCCAAGAACCAGAGGTTCAGCCCCACGGAGGCCCAGGCAGGCTTATGAAACTTCCTCCTCTGCTTTTTTTTAAAAAGGTAAGTTTATTTATTTATTTCCTTTTTTTTTAGAATTTTTTTCTTTTTCTTGTTTCAGAACCTTTATTTGTTTATTCACTCATTTTTATGGCCGGCTCAGCCCGCCCTGATGGCCGGGCTGGCGCAGCATGTGGTGCCGGGGATCGAACCGCGGTCCCTGAAGCCGCCCAAGCCTTCCCAAGCAGGCGCTTTAGACCACTGAGCCATCCCGCTGGGCCCCCCTCCTCCTCTGCTTTTGGACAGAAGCACTGAGAGACCATGAGTGAAGTTAAGTGAAATAAACCAAACACGCAAGCTTAAATGTCGCATGGTCTCTCTTCTACAAGAAACCCAAAGTATAAACAACATAAGGAAGAATAAAATAAGGTAGATAGTAGGAAGCAGGGTGATAGATCTTTTGCACCTAAGAAGGAGATAGGGAGATGAGTGGAGCGAGAGGGAGAGGGAGAGAGAAAGAATTAAGACTTGGTACCAACTCCCAGCAATGGATGTGATCATTGTGTGCTACAAACTTATACTAGCAAAATTTTTCAAAATTAAAAATTTCCTAGACCTTTTCTCTCACAAATTTGGCAGTCTGCCAGATTAACTGCATGCAGACAATAATACTGTGTAACAGATGTTTCTGGACCCACCATCAGAATGAAGTGGATGGTTCACGTCACTTGGCTTCAAGGTGCTGTGAAGACCCCACACTTGCACAGCAACTAAGATGCTACACTGTCTAATAACTAACTGTGCACCAGCATTGTAAATCAGAGACAAATGTGATCTTGCTGTGCCATCCCAGCAGAAAAGCAACAGGCTAAGTGACAACTGGCAAATAGCACATCCATTTCAGAGGGATCTGGTTGGGGTGGGAGATAAGAATAAAGTGAGGCTCAGAAGGAAACATGAAGTAAATAAAGGTAGAAAGGAACCAGATACATAAGGAAAGTGGTGTAAGAACTGGGAAAATGTAATTAACATTGCTGCCAAAGAAGAAAAGAAAATGCACAGAGTTGGAACTGGGGGAGTACAGAGGTTTCAATGGTGTCACACAGTTGTCCTTTGATATTTGTATTTGTGGGCAGCAAATTCCCATTGTTTTGCATTATAAAATCAAATCCAATACCAGATTTTGTGTGATTAAGCAGCCCCAATTCCTTCTTCAGAAAAGCAAGTAGTTAAGGTATCTGTGTGTACATGTGTGCGTGAGTTGTGGAGGGCATATATTTTCATATATACATGTTTAGGTGTATGGTATGAGTGTGTGTGTGTGTATGTGTGTGTGTGTATATGTGTGTGATGTTTAATGGAGGAACTCAGAAAAGAATAAAGTGGGCTCAGAGGCCATGCACCCAACCCTGAAGGGTTTAGAGGAATGATAAAGCTTCCGGGGCAAAGAGTACCTGACTCATACACAACTTGGACCAAGCACAGAGCAGAGAGGCAGCGTGGGCTGAAGAGTCTTTTATAGAAGTCAAGCAAAGCATGGGGGACCAGGGCTGTTCCCTGGTGGGTGTCAAAGGACACAGGACTAATAATCCTTTGGAACAGGGAGGGCATTTTCAGTGTAAACAAGTGGAGCAAGGGTGAATAATTCAGGACCTGCCCGAAAAAAAGCCAGAGTGGTGCTCAGGGCCCAGCTATTGAAGATAATTACCATCAGTTCTTTAGGGAAGAGAAACTAGTGACTGAGACTAGAAACTAGCAAGGGCCCTTCAGGGATTCTTGCGCAAGTAGTGCCAAATTCTCACTAATGGTTCTACTTGTCAAGACAAGCATCTTCTTAAATTTTGTGAAATAGAAATTCAAGAACCTTGCTAGGTGTTGCAACATTGGGATATGTGGATTAAGAGGGCTTTGTCTCTCATCTTTCTAGGTGTGAACTGTAACCAGGAAGATTCTGATATGTTTACCAAAGAGGTAAATAATATGTACAATTGTGTCATGCATTTTAAATTTTATGTAAATCATAACATATGTGTATTTGTTTTGTATTATTTTAGCCTATCATTGATATTTTAGATTTATCAATGGGAGTGGTATAGGTCTTGTTCACTCATTGTAATGCCTATGTAGTATTAAGCCACATGGACGACCTAATTTGCCTATTTCCCTCCTGTACAACAGATAACTTGTTTTTTGTTTGTTTGTTTGTTTTGTTTTTTGCTTTGCCAGAGTACTGATGAGAATGTTCTTCCTTTCATATCTCCTTGAGCCAGTGAGTCTCTTTTTTTTTTTGTCTTTTTGAGACAGGGTCTCGCTGTGCAGTTCAGGCTGGCCTTGAGCTCACTTTTGTAGCCCAGGCTGGCCTCAGCCTCCCGAGTGCTGGGATTACAGGCGTGCACCACCACGCCCGGCTGAGCCAGTGAGTCTCTTGGGCACTTCTTTTTTTTTCTTTCATATATATATATATATATATGAATTTCATATATATATATGAATTTCATATGAATATATATATATGAATTTCATATATATATATATGAATATATATGTATATATATATATATATATATATATATATATATATATATATATTATGGCCGGCTTAGACTGCCCTGGGGATGGGGATGGGGATGGTGCAGCATGTGGTGCCGGGGATCAAACCGAGGTCCCTGCAGTTGCCTAAGCTTGCCTAAGCAGGCACTTTAGACACTGAGCCATCTTGCCCGCCCAACTTGGGCACTTCTTGACAGAGGGTGGAACTGTTGGCCATAGTTTAAGCATCGACTTTATCAGGTATTGCCAACTGGTTCTTTCCTGTGGTTAAACTCTTTCACATTCCCAGTAGCCCTGAAAGAAATTTTGATTTCTGTTGATGTTGTTAGTTTTTTTTTAACCTACTCTAATAGGTATGCAATGTTATGTTTGTTTTAATTTTCATATCCTTGACTTTTGATTGAACACCTTTTTTCAGTTTCTAAGACACCAAATGTTCTTCACTGATTGATGTCATATGTTTGTACTTTGATGTTCTTTTTCTTGATTATTTGTAAAAGTTTAGCATTTATTTTGGACAATAATCCTTTGTTGGAAATATGAGATGTAGATATTTTCTCCAAACCTGTGTTTGTCTTTTTACTTTTAGTACCATTTGTTGTCAGGAACGTTTTCTAAATTATACAGCTTGATTTATTACTTTTTCATGATTTTTTTTTTTTTTTTTTTTTTTTTTTTTTTTTTTTTTTTTTTTTTTTTTTTTTTTTTTTTTTTTTTTTTTAATCTTGAAGAAATCCTGCCCTTCTTAGAGGTCATGTAAATATTTTTAAGGCAAAAATTTACTACTCTCTGTTAACATAGCTTAAGTTTATTTTTGTTCTTGCAGTGACATATGAATCTAACTTTTCCTTTTGAAAATATTAAGTGAAAATTCTAGCCTCCAGACATGGGGGGGTGCCTTTATGAAGCCCCAGGGGACAATTTCAGGGTTTATATGGCACTGGTTTGTCGTCTCATCCATTTGCCTCATGTTGTAGAACCCCAAACTTGTATGAAGGCACTGTGAAGAGGCCCAGTTCAAGTTCCCCAGCTACCAGAAGACCCACATCTCAAAGAAGGAAAACTTCATCAAGTGCAATGCGAGTGAATTTGAGACACAGTGGCTGAGAAGTGTCTCATTCCCAACAGCTCTGGGTGAAATATATCCCAAATCACAGTCTCCTGGACAAATGGTGGCCTTATACTCTTTTCTAAGCAAGGGTTTTACTATGTAACCCAGGCTGATCTTAAATCATGGCAATCTTTCAGCATCAGCCTCCAGAGTGCTGGCATTATAAGGCATGTGCTGTCACACCCTGCACTGTGGAAATTTCCACTCTGTTGCTCCCCCTTGAAATCAAGTTCATCAATAAACCTTATCTCCACCTTTAGAAAAAGTTCCAGTGTCATTTATTAAATAGCCATCCTTTCCCTATTGATCTGTTGATCAGTAAAGTTACTTCAGTCACATTCCAAATTTCTGCCTCTAAGTTTTCCAGAAAATATGTCCCATTGATCTATTTATCTCTAAAATAATATCAGAGTACTGTCTATAAGTCTCATTGTCTGTTAGGGTGAAGCCTATTTTCTTGTACTGTTTCAAAATTGTTCTGTTTACAGTTGGGCCCATAGTTCTTCTGAATAGATATTGTTCCTATCTGCACATCAAGGTCAGAGAAAAAACTCCCTGGGGATATTTCATAAAATTTCTTAAGTTTATAGGATAAATTTAGGAAAACTGGTGCTATTAAACTGTTGGCTTTCTATTCATGAACAGTGTCTACTGCATGTCTCTCCACTTACATATGGTTTTCTTTAATATTCTCCATGAAGTTTTAGAGCTTTCTACATCTTCTGCTAGGTTTACTTCTAGGTACCTAACCATCTTTTTTCTTAAAGTAGTGTTATAAATGTTATATTCAATAAAATCTTGGATTGTAAATAACTCGTGTTTTGAAAGATGAGTGAATTTTTCTAATAAATTTTAGCTTGGTAATGAGTGATGTGATACATGTACAAGGCACTGAATGTCACATGATCACAGCTGAGAAAGTGATCCTCCCTCTCTACCACCCCACCCCTGTCTCTGCCTGCCTGCCTGCCTGCCTGTCTGTCTGTTGCTCTTGCTATAGGATCATGGATGACTATCTCCCAACAGCAGAGCCAAGAAAGAGTCTAAGAGCTGTTTCCAGGCAATGGAATATAGGAAGAGATGAAGGAGGGAAGTGGCCCCCAGGTCCCTGGAAGGAGCTGAAGCAACAACTGAAGTCAACATGGATAGTGAAGAGGGAAACTTCAACTAAGAGGGAGGTGGCAGGCAGTGCTTTTCCCCTGAGACTGGAATCACTGCAGGGGGAGGGGAGATATGAACCTCAACATACAGTGACTACTGGCAATCTCAGAGGCCTCTATGGAGACACACAGCAGTAGGGACTGGAGATAGCTGGGCAGCAACAGTGCCTGCCTGGCAGGTGCAAGGTCCTGAGTTTGATCCCCAGTTAAAAAAAAAAAAAAGAGTGAGAAACTAAGCAGTAGACACAGTGGACTGCAATGGCTGCTAGGTTACTCAGGTTCAGATATCTTCTGGGAGAGGGAGATTAGTCTGTCACTATCTTGAAAAGGGGCCAGCTGAGCTCTGAACTCAACAGCTACTGGCCAGCTCCATCTGGGGACTCCCAGTGACAGGGTCAGGCTGACAAGTTCAAGTTGGCAGGAGGTCGGGAAGCTGAGTTCAAGCTGTCAGGAGGTACACGGATTGCATGCTAAATAAATCTGGTCTTAGCCTGATAGCCAGAAACCAGCCTAAACTTCAGCGGAACTAAATGTGCAGGGTTGCTGGGATTGTCCACTTCCCCTCATGAAGCTCCAGCTGGCTTGCTGGGGTTAATCAGCTCAGATTGGGACTCAGTCTGCTCATGTTGTTTACAGCCATAATAGAGACTCACCTTGAAGTGGGCATTTATTTTCTTATTTTTCTTCTCTCTTGTGTTTTCTTTTTAATATTTTTTTATTGTTTAAATTTAACAATGGTTATATTACATATTTTCATCATCAGATCAGTTTATTTTATTTTATTTTTTTTTTTTGTCTTTTTGAGACAGGGTCTTGCTATGCAGTTGAGGCTGGCCTTGAGCTCACTTTTGTAGCCCATGCTGGTCTCGAACTCACACCAATCCTCCTGCCTCAGCCTCCCGAGTGCTGGGATTACAGGCATGAGCCACCACACCCGGCTATCAGATCAGTTTAGATTAATACATATAGGTATATAAGATTGATCAAATAATTAAACATTTACCCTTCTAAATCAACATTACTTTTCCCCCCCCCTTTTTCTTTTCCCGTTTCTTCTTCTTTTTTTAAATTTTATTTTATTCCTGTTTCAGAACTTTTGTTTGTTTATTTATTTTTATGGCTGGCTCAGCCTGCCCTGAGGGCAGGGCTGGCGCAGCATGTGGTGCTGGGGATTGAACCACGGTCCCTGCAGCTGCCTACGCTTTCCTAAGCAGGCACCTTAGACCGCTGAGTCATCCTGCCGGGCCTTTTCCCCTTTCTTTTCTTTGAAAGTTGACATATTGCATATTTACCTCACTCTCTTGTGTTTTGTTTTCTCTTGATTGTTCTTCTTTTAATCAGTGTGGACATGTTTTCTAGTTTTTAAATTATTATCCTGTTCCATTCTTGCTTTTATTTCTTCTTTTTTCATTTCCCTCTTGTCTTCTTCACCAGTTTTGCAAAGTTCACATAATCTTCCTTTGTCATCTAGCCTTGTATTCCCAATCTTTCATTTCTCTGTTCTTCCCCCAATCCCTTTTAAATTTTCTCACTGAGGATCAAATCACCATTTTGAAGGTTTATTTACTCTATATAATTTTCTAGTTCATTTTAGATTTTGATATATAACCACAAATCTAGTTCATATGGTTAAAGGTGGAAAATTAATAGTCACGAAAGTGTCATCTTCTAGTTGGTGTTTGATGCTTTTGCTACTGTGATTAAACTACCTTAGCTAAGGTGGCATAACTGTTTGAATCAGTTGTTCTTCCTGTTATTCCAAGACAGAGATTGCCTAAGGGTCATAAAACATACTGTAGGCCAGTGCTAATGGGCCACAGGCCAGGCCAAGTAGGTAGCAACTTTTCATTTCCAATAACTTGAAGAGGCAGGATCCTGCAATAGACACAAGACGCAGGAGCCAACTATACCTGGAAGACACCCCTGAGAACCAGTCATTTCTTAAAGGTTCGAAATGCTAGCAATAAAGCTACATGCTGTAAGTAATTTACAAGCATCAACCTAGGAATTAAGCTTTTTTTAAAAAGGAAAGAAAATGAGAAGACACCAAGAAAATGCAATCCCAGACTTCCTGATTACTAAATTAAAGCCCAAGGCGCAATGAAATGGAAAAATTCAAAAGCCATCTACCTGGACACTCCAAAGCAGTAACTGCAGAAATAACAATGCAGATTCATGAGGCTTTAGAAAAGATAAAATCAGAAATAATTTCTCGGGTGACTACAGTGATGGCGAACATAAGAAAAGATACGGTTTGTGGCTCTAGAGCAGATACACCTAAAAAGAAATAGAGGAGCTTAGGAAAATGATGGAAGCCATGAAACCCAACATAAGAAATGGAGCCCATGAAACAGATTCAAACAGATATACAAGAGATGAACATCCCATTGAAAGTCTGTAAGGCAGAATGAACCAGTGTGAAGACAGAATATCAGATATAGAGGACAAGACTGTGCTTAGTGGTCATAAGATTTCTTAAAAATAGCAAAAGGCCACAAGAAATTAATCCAACAGCTGCTACATCAGCCAAAGAACAATCGGAGCTCAGACTGGTAACATTTGAACAGCTATCTATTAAAATTGATGGAGAAATAAGATACTTTCATGACAGAACAGTTGAAATTAATGACCATCAAACAAGAGCTCCAAAATGTTCTAAAGAACATTTTAGAAAGATAACAAGGACTGCAACTCCATGTAACTCAACAGAATAAATCCACCATGCAAGGCAAGCAATTAAACAGAAGGGAGAAAAAAGAACCAACAATGGAAAATAACATGACAAATATAAGTTGATGATACAGACCAATAATAGCCATAAGTGTTAATGATCTCAATTCACCAATCAAAAGACACAGACTGACAGAATGCACCAAGAAGCAAGATTCAACAATATGCTACCTAAAAGAAACTATTCATAAACAAATTCATAGACTGAAAGTCAAAGGATGGAAAACAATATTCCATGGAACAGAAACCTGGAAAAAAAGCAGGGGTAACTATTCTCTTTGTAGTCAAAGTGGATTTCAAGCCAAGACTGATTAAGAGAAACAAAGAAGGTCACTACATCCTTGTAAAGGGAACAATCAAGAGGAAGAGAGACAAATCATAAAGTTATATGCAACAAGTACCAGTGTATCCAGCTATATAAAACAAATATTAATGGTTATGAAAAATCAAATAAGGGGGCCCGGAAGGATGGCTCAGTGGTCTAAAGCACCTGCTTGGGAAAGCTTAGGCGGCTGCAGGGACCGTGGTTCAATCCCCGGCACACATGTTGTGCCAGCCCTGCCCTCAGGGCAGGCTGTGTTGGCCATAAAAATAAGTAAACAAACAAACTAAAGTTCTGAAACAAGAAAAAAAAAATGAAATAAGCACTAATATGAGTGAAACAGGGGACCTCAGTACCACATTGTCCTAAACAGATGGATCAGCTAGACAAAAAATAATCAGCAACAACAGAAAATCAGAACTGAACCAAACTTTTGAATAAATGGACATAATACATGTCTACAGAGCATTCCACTTCACATCAAAATGTACATTCTTCTCAGCTGCATATGTGACAGTTTCCAAAATAGAACACATACTAGCAAAAGAACAATGCTTACATACATGCAGAGGAGTTGGAATTATTTTATGCATATAATCAGACCATA
This sequence comes from Myocastor coypus, assembly GCA_004027025.1. Taxonomy (NCBI): domain Eukaryota; kingdom Metazoa; phylum Chordata; class Mammalia; order Rodentia; family Myocastoridae; genus Myocastor; species Myocastor coypus. Next base: position 9,020 of record PVJA010009899.1, read on the forward strand.
ATGCAATGAAACTGGAAGTTAATGGCAAAAGAACTTCATAAATACATGGACATTACATAATACCTTCCTGAGCAATCAATCAATCACAGGTGAAATTAAAGAAGAAATTAGACAGTTTCTACAATTAAACAACTTCAGTGTGGCATATTGGAATTTATCGAACACACTGAAAGCACTCTTACAAGAGGACTTTATAGTGCTGAGTATCCATATCAGGAAAACAAAGCAAATTCAAATAAACAACATCATGTTGAACCTCAAGTTTCTAAAAAAAGAAGAGGAAGTCAAGCGCAAAGCCCACACAAGTGAAGAGATTATGAAGATCAGAGCAGAGGTTGGGAGATAGACCATGTCAACCCTGGAACCCCAGGCTCACCTTGCCAATTACCAAAACCAGGTGTGGTGGCATATAGCTGTAATCCCAGCACTGAGGAGGCTGACACTGGAGGATTGCTATGAGTCTGAGCTACATTGCAAGACACCCTGTACCAAATAAATAAATAAATAAATAAATAAATAGTCAGACCTGAAATTAATACAAAGGAGACTAAAAAAAGTACAAAAAAAATTGAATAAAAGAGTTAGTTCTTTGAAAAATTACCTAAAATTGACAAACCCTTAGCCAACCTCATCAAAAAAGGAGGGAAAAAAGACTCGAATCCATGCAACTAGGAATGAAATCAGTGAAATTACAACTGGTACCACAGAAATCCAGAAGGTCAATACCTACCTCAAAAGCCTATATTCTAACAAGATGAAAAGTACAGAAGAAATGGACACATTCCTAGATACATATGAATTATAAAAGTTGAATCAAGAAGATGTAAAAATTCAGAAAAACCCAATGACAGTTAATGAAACATGTAATTAAAAACATAACAAAGAAAAGCCCAGGTCCTAAGGGATTCATAGCTGAATTCTACAAGAAGTTTAGAGAAAATTTTTTTTTTTTTCTTGTTTCAGAACCTTTGTTTGTTTATTCACTCATTTTTATGGCCGGCTCAGCCCGCCCCAAGGGCAGGGCTGGCGCAGCATGTGGTGCCGGGGGTCGAACCGCGGTCCCTGAAGCCGCCCAAGCTTTCCCAAGCAGGCACTTTAGACCACTGAGCCATCCCGCCGGGCCCAAGAAGTTTAGAGAAAATTTAAAGCCAATACTCCTGAAACTCTTTAATGAAATTGAAAGAGAAGCAGTATTACCTTTAAACAAAGCAAACAATGCAGGAAATCATTGAGAAGATTATACTCCATGACCAAGAGCGATTCATCTCAGGACTGCAGAGATGGTTCACCATATGAAGATCAATAAATGTAATACAACATATCATCAGGGCCAAAGACCAAAACCACATGATCATCTCAATAGATGCAGAAAAAGCTTTTGACAAAGTTCAGCACTCATTCATGACAAAAACTACAGAAAATTGGGATAGATGATCTTTACCTCAATCCAATAAAAGTCATTTATGACAAATCAAAAGCCAACATCATACTAAGTAGATAAAAAGTGAAAACTTTCAGTCTGAAATCAGGAACATAGGGCCCAGTGGAGTAAAGCACCTGCTTAGGCAAGCTGAGGCAATCACAGGGACTACAGTCTGATTCCCAGCACTACTTGCCATGCCAGCCCCACCCCACAGGGGCCAAGCCTGCCCCAGAGGGGCATAGTGGTTCATGCCTGTAATCCCAGTGCTGGGGAGGCTGAAAGCAGAGGGATCACCATGAGTCAGAGCTGTCTATTGAGACCCTGAAAAAACCAAATGCATAAAAAAAAAAAAAATCAGGAAATATAACAAGGATGTCCCCTCTCCATTCCTATTCAATATAGTTCTGGAAACACTAGCTAGAGCAATTAGATGAAAGAAAAATAAAAGGAATAAAGATAGGAAAGGAAGTTGAATGATTATTATTCATATATGACATGGCATTCTATGGAGAAGACTAAAATCTTCACCAGAAGACTTCTAGATTTCATAATCAAACTTAGTAGTGTAGCTGTATATGAAGTCAACACTCAAAATCAGTAACATTCCTGTACACAAGCAAGAAGCTCACTGAGAAAAAAATTAAAGAACTTATACCCTTTACTTATTTTATTTTTCTTTATTTCTTTTGTTTCAGAACCTTTGTTTGTTTATTCACTCATTTTTTTTATGGCTGGCTCAGCCCACCCTGAGGGCAGGGCTGGCACAGCATGTGGTGCCGGGGATCGAACTGCGGTCTCTGAAGCCGCCCAAGCTCCCAAGCAGGGGCTTTAGACCACTGAGCCATCCCGCCAGGCCCAAAGAACTTATACCCTTTACAATACTACCCCAAAATTGAAATATTTAGGAGAATATATAACAAAGGAAGTAAAAGATTGAATATTTGAGTATTCTGATAAAGGAGATTGATGAGGATATATGAAAATGGAAAGTTATCACTTGCTCTTAGGCAGGAAGAACTAATCTAGTAAAAATGGCCATACTTCATAAACTATTATACATATGTAATCTGTCCTGATCAAAATTCCAACAACATATCTCACATAATTAGAGAAAATTCTAAAATTTAGCTGGAACCAGAGGAGACCTAGAATAGCAAAGGCAATTTTGGGTAACAATGGTAAGATGTAGGCATCACAGTTCCTGATTCTAAATTACACCAAAGGTACTATTAGAAAAACAGCACTATTGGCAATAAACAAACACAAAAACACCTGAGGATCAATGGAACAGATTACAAGATGTAGGAACAACTCCAGACTTACTCAGCCACTTTATCTTTGACAAAGCAGTCACTTGAAGAAAGATGACCTCTTTAATAAATGGTGTTGGGAAAACTGGCTTTCCATATGCTGAAGATTAAAACCAGATGTGTATCTTTCACCATACACTAAACAAGAATCAAAATACATCAAAGATCTAAATATTAAAACAGAAATACTAAGACTCCTGGAAGATAGAATAGATAGAGCTCTTGAAGACATTGTTGTAGGCAAAGACTTTATAGACAAAATCCTAAGGCTAGGGAGACAGATCAGTGACTTAAGTGCCTGTCTGGCAAGCGTAAAGTCCTGAGTTCCATCTCTGCTATCTCACACACACACACACACACACACACACACACACACACACACATAAAAGCACAGGAACTATCATATCATACATAATCAACAATTGGGATCTCATCTTATTAAAAGCCAAGGGAAGCCACGAACAGAGTGAAGACACAACCCACAATACGGTAAAATTTGGGTATCTGAACATATATCCAAATTTTAAAGACCCAATTAAAAAATGGGGATCTGAAATAAGTAGATACTTCTTAATGAAGTATAAACAGCGAATAAATATATTAAAAAGTGTTCAACATCACTGGTCTTCACAAAGATGCAAGTTAAAATAACCCTGAGGTTTTATCTCACCCCAGAAAGAATGGTTATTATAAGAAATAAACCAGTAACATACATTGGGAGGAGTACTGGAAGAAAGGAACTCTTCTCCACTGTTGGTGGGAACATAGACTGGTACAAGCACTATGGAAATCAGTGTGGAGATTCCTCAGTCTATAACTAGAGGTTCCACGCACAGGTTCCAGCTATTCTCCATTATGTTATCCTCCCCAAAAAATTAAAAGGATCATCCACAGCATTATATGCACATACATATTTATAATGGCACTTTGTCATACCTATGTGTATGAAAATAGGAAACAGCTCCATGCCCATCAACCAATGAATGGATGAAGAAGATGTGGATTTTTAAAAATACAGTAAAGTACTATTTATCCATAAAGAAGGACAGACTTGAGACATTTCTAGGTAAATAAATGTACCTCCCCCCCGCACATCGGGTTTTGAACTCATGACCTTGCACTTGCCAGGCAAGCACTTGTGCCACAGAGCTATCTCCCTGGTCCAATGTATGCATCTTGACACTACTCTTACATGAAATAAATCAGATACACATATGTAAACACCTCATTGTTTTTCTACTATAAGAAACTATCTCCCACTAGCAGTTTATGAAGATCCTATCTGCAAAGAATAAGTAGAAAAAGGTCAAGGAAGGGGCCTGGGAGATAGCTCTGTGGCACAAGTGCCTGCCTGGTAAGTGCAAGGTTGTGAGTTCAAGCCCTGGTCCCACAAAAAAAAAAAAAAAAAAAAAAAAAAAAAAAAAAAAAAAAAAAAAAAAAAAAAAAAAAAAAAAAAAAAAAAAAAAAAAAAAAAAAAAAAAAAAAAAAAAAGAAAGAAAGAAAGAAAGAGGTCAAGGAATCCCTCACTTCACATGAGTTTAAGGAGATAAGTGTGGGGAAACAGTGCCAAATTTTGTAGACAGGAACCACCCAATAAATGTCGGAACAGTGTCAGCGTGTCAGCGATAAATCTGTTTCGTGACAATGCAATGTCACATTTCTGTGAAACCCTCTAAAGAAAGCAAAGCAAATATCGCTGGCTAGATTCTTTGTTAAACTGGTACAAAAAGAAAAGGATGTCGTCAATCCAATAGACAGCATGATCCTATTAGTGATAGTGAAAGCTGTCTTCCATGCCAGCCCTCTTCTATCTTGCCTGCCTTACTCCCTCCCTCCATGAGGGTTTTCAAAGATAAGTGCATGCCAATTTGTTTAATTTTCCTTATAGTTTGTATTTTCTTTATTATTTTGTATAATACTACTGTATTTTAATCCTATTTATATTAATACTTTTGGGTTGTGGAGAAAATAATCTGAACTTCACTATTTTTTATGGGGAAATTCACTTTGATACACAGGGGCCTCAAATTACAAATGTGTTTCCAGAATGAATTATGCTCACAAACCAAGGCTTTGCTCTATTTTCATTTCACCTTCACTTTCGAATATTAGTTTAGCTGTGTGTAGAATTCTAACTTAGCGGTTGTTTACTCTTCAATATTCTGAGTATAAGTTTTTGTACAGAACTGGGAATAGAATAAAAATTTCTTAACTTGTGAAAGGGTATCTACTAAAATGTAAAATAAATGTTATTCTAAATGATGAAATGTAAAGATATCATATTTAAAGTCAAGAATGAGACAAAGGAAAAATATTCCAAGGCAGTTTTATTTTAACTATTAAAGACAACCATACAATGCAATTTTTAAAAAGCAACACATAGGGGCCCGGCATGATGGCTCAGTGGTCTAAAGCACCTGCTTAGGAAAGCTTGGGTGGCTGCAGAGACCACGGTTCTATCCCTGGCACCACATGCTGCGCCAACCCTGCCCTCAGGGCAGGCTGAGCCGGCCATAAAAATAAATAAACAAACAAACGAAAGTTCTGAAACAAGAAAAAAAATAAAATAAAATAAATTCTTTTTTAAAAAAAGCAACACATATTTGGATTTACTAAAATTAAATCAGCTTTTAGGGGCCCAACAGGATGGCTCAGTGGTCTAAAGCGCCTGTTTAGAAAAGCTTGGGTGGCTTCAGTGACCACGGTTCAATCCCCGGCACCACATGCTGTGTCAGCCCTGCCCTCAGGGTAGGCTGAGACGGCCATAAAAATAAATAAACAAACAAACAAAAGTTCTGAAACAAGAAAAAAATAAAATTAAAAAAAATCAGCCTTTAGTTGATGCAAACCAGAATCTTTAATTTAGTTGATTTACAGTATTGTAATTATTTCGTTACTTATTCTCTGATGGTCTCATTATTTAATCTTATGTTTTTCCTTTTTCCTTCTGTTTGCCATCTTTTCCTTTTCTATCTTTTATCTATCATCTATCTATCTATCTATCTATCTATCTATCTATCTATCTATCTATTTTTGTGGAACCGGGGATTGAACTCAGGACCTTGTGTTTGCCAGGCAAGCTCTCTCCCCAGCCCTCCTTTTCTATCTTTTATGCAACTGATTAATGTACTTCAAATGATTGTATTTATGTTTTTATTCTTATTCTAAAATTTAACATACTGTTCAATGATCTGGTACATTACCCAATACCCTCTTTTATAATGAAATAAAGATGTTAGGCCGGGTGTGGTGGTGCATGCCTGTAATCCCAGCACTTGGGAGGCTGAGGCAGGAGGATCAGTGTGAGTTTGAGACCAGCCTGGGCTACAAAAGTGAGCTGAAGGCCAGCCTGAACTGCATAGTGAGACCCTGTCTCAAAAAGCCAAAAAAAGGATCTTAGGATATTTTATATAGTCATTCTTCACTTTTGTTAACATATTATTATTTCTAGTATCTAAAGTTCTATTTATAATAACCTCTGTTAGTGCTTTTGTTACTATTGTTTCATGCAGTGAATACTTGGGTTTTTTTTGACACATTTACCAATAACCTTCCATTGTCTATCTATCTATCTATCTATCTACCATCAATCTATCTATCATCTAGCTAGCTATGAGAAAGTGTTTCCCATACAGTATAGGCAAGCTATGAATTCACTACCTAGCCCAGGCTGACCTTGAACTTGTGATCCAGCTCATGTGGGTATACTATGCAATTTAATTGTGTTTAGCACATCCACAAGTGTGCTACCACCAGCATAATTAATTATAGAACATTTTTGTTAGTTCCAGAAGAAATTACACTTTTTTTTTTGTATTTTAGGGAAGGGTCTGCAGGGTGTTCAGGGTCTCACTGCTATATCAGACTGTGATCTGCCTGTTTATAGCCTCCCAAGAGTTAGGATTACAGGTGTGTGTGTGTGTGTGTGTGTGTGTGTGTGTGTGTGTGTGACCACGCCCAGTCTCAAGTACCATCTCAGCATGCCCTGGAGGCAGAACCAGCCCAGCAGGCCAGAGGATTGAACCCCCAGCTACTGCACCTGCTTGCAGGCACTTTAATCCACTGAGTTATTTGGCCAGCTCTGAAATTCATTCTTATTAGTACTTATCTTCCTCATCTTTCAGCCTTAAGCAACCAGTAATCTACTCTCTGTCTCCATAAAGTTGCCTATTCTAAGTATT
>PVJA010009899.1:22436-38795 GCA_004027025.1 Myocastor coypus
TGTTGAGGTCTCTCGCCTAGCCTCCTCTGGTGGAGCTGGCGCATCATGTCCCTGCTCTGTGGCCTTGCAAGCCCATTGCCATGATTCTGTAGCAGTGCTCCTCACTTTCCTGCTAAGAGCCAAAGTTCCCTGCCCAAGTCAACAATAAATTTCAAACCACTTTGAGGTGAAGCTGAATTCTACCAAGTTGACAGAGGTATACTCAGAGCACCAAACTGGCTTTGTTTTGCATTCACACTTATTGTTTCATTTTGAGGGGATCTGGAAGCATTGGGTAATAAGCTAGCATTTTAGACAGATTTGCTTAGAGTCATGCAGTGTCTTCATACAGTGATTACGATACAAGGAGATTTTTAAGCCAGACCAAGAAACACACACCTGTAATTCCTGCACTCTGAGAGACAGAGGAAGGGGGATACCAAATTCAAGCCCAGCCAGAGCAGTGTAGTGATTTAACAGGCCCCTCTCAAAAGAGGTGGGTCTGGTGACAAAGCTCAGTGTGAAGGCCCCTGGCTGTACCCCCAGGCAGATGGCAGCACACTGTATTCTCCACTCTTCCCTTGCTTTCTACTCTTAATGAATTGCAGAGATGGGCATTGTGGCCTTCATCTTGGGCATAGGCCAGTACAATGTTCCCTTGCACGGATATTGTGTGGTCTTCATATCAGTTCTTTACAAAGAACTTTTTGTTTGCAATCTTTTGCTATTAGAAACAATTTCTGTAAGTGTAGTTATTGGATCAAGTGGTACTTTCAAAACTTTGAATTAGTTTTGATACCCCAAAATATTTTAAAACATAGCTAATGCTGTCATGTGCCCATTATTACATCTCAACAAACAAAAGCACATTTAGTTTGGTAAGTGCTAAAAATTTTGCTAAGTCACAGGTTATATATGAATCATTTAGAATAAAGTACTTATGTGATTTTAAGATCTGGAAGCCTATATTCAGGTATTGATAGAACTGTAAACATATTCAGTCTTATAGCCTCAGCCATGTCCAAAGGGAATTATTTTTCTAAATATTACCAATGTGTGCCCTGATACAGTTCTTTAGTGAGTTTGACTTAACTTGTAGAAATATGCAGGACTGGCTTGGCAAGGTTTATTTATTTATATTTATTTATTTATTTATTTATTTATTTATTTATTTATTTATTTTTTGCAGGACCAGGGTTCAAACTCATGACCTTGCACTTGCCAGGCAGGCATTTGTGCCATGGAGCTATCTCCCTAGTCCCTAACAAGGTTTATTTTCTGGGGAAAAAAAAAAAAAGTCTGGATTAGCTACTAGGTAGCAGTGTGGACAGTGTTGCAATTTGGGGTTTTGCAAGGAGAAACAATACAACACAGGATAGTTAATTATAAAATTATTTTATAATAGTCACCCAAAGAGTCATATACAACAAGACTGGAGGAAATCTGTCCACATGCTAGCCACCAAAGAATCCAGCTGGGGGCCTGGATCCTACCGTAATGTCCTGAATGAGTCCAGCTGAAGACCTAGAGCTCTTACATGAGTCCACCTGGAGTTTGATTGTGGAGCTGAAGCCCACAATCATGTCTCATGAAGGCCTATTTCATGAATCTGGCTGGGAAGGCCCAAAGGCCAGTGATGAAAGCTAGAAAGTCTGTGCCAGTGGGATGAGGGATCTGTGCCAGCAGGCTGAGGGATCGGTACTGGGGCCAGGAAGTGGTGTTCAAAGTAAAAACCAGAGCTCCCCCTAAAAGCACCACAATCATCCTCAGCAATAATGAGATCCTGAGCTCATCTGATAATGTAAACAGTCGAGCTCCTATCAGGAAATCCAACAGGACAAGCTTCTCTAGAAGCCTGAGTGGTGTACCATATTCCCTTCTGGAGCCATGAAGCAATGCTCAGAGTGAGTACCAGAGCTCCCCCAAAGTGAGCTGTAGCCATTCTCAGTGACACCAAGGTCCCAAGCTCTTTCAACAATGAGAACAGCCGAGTTCATCAGGAAAACCAGCATGATAAGGTCCACAGCTCCAACAGCTTCTAAACTTCTTCCTCCCCAGTTCTGCCTCTTATGCACCAGCAACAGTCCTCAGGTGGGCCTCCCACACCCAGCACCACCCTGGTCCAGCTCAGCTGGGTGTTACCAGTCGACCATCACTTGTCAATGTACCACAGACAGGCCGTCTGCCCTGTGTAGTCTGTCATCCAAGTGTCTTTGCAGGGGTTAGTTTTATTCTTTATAAAATGGAATGAGCTTTCAGTTGTATTCTTAACTTTTAAATTGATGATGGCTTGATTTCTTTGTCAGGTGTATGTGTTTATATAAGTTCCATGATACTTTCTCTTACACCTCATCCAAGGATCTTGGTGCTCTTGTCCTGAGCCGGAAACCTGAATTCTCTCTGTATCCTCCCCTGCTGAGTGTGTTCTCTTGGTTTACAAATTGCCTATGTGTTTAAGATGTTCTGGTTTTCCTTTGAACTGTGATTGTCGCATTTAACACAGCCTTGTAACTCTTAGCCCATTATCAGCATAGATGGCTCTCAGTGCTTTTAAATCTACTTAATTGAAATTCTAGACAGACATGATTGCATGTCCTCCATCGGTCCCACTCTTACCTTTCTCAGTTTTCTCTTACAGCCTTTTCCTTTGCAACAGCTCTTAGTGAAGACAATGACATCCTAGCAGATAGCTTAACTCATAATTCATTACTATAAAAGTGTTAAAATAATTAAGTGCTTATTACCAAGCACAATGAGATTAAACTCAGCTTGATATTTATGTCATGTTCTACTGGCCTGAGGGTGTAACTAACTTATCCATAAAAGAAAAGGGAAGCCGGGCGTGGTGGCTCATGCCTGTAATCCCAGCACTTGGGAGGCTGAGGCAGAAGGATCGGTGCGAGTTCAAGACCAGCCTGGGCTACAAAAGTGAGCTCAAGGCCAGCCTGAACTGCATAGCGAGACCCTGTCTCAAAAAGCCAAAAAAATAAAAAAATAAAAAAATAAAATAAAATAAAATAAAAATAAAATAAAATAAAAGGGAAAGACTGTAGTTTCTAGAGATTTCCCACCCATCTTTTATTTTTGCTCTCCCTTTGAACTGGAATTATTTCATCAGTTAGCCACTGAGTTTGACTGTATAATCCCACAGTTGAATAGGAAGGAATAAGGCTACCAGTATCTTTTCCCTCTATACTGAGGATGTAGTTACATTTAGCACAGTTCATTGCCTAGGCATGCATAATATTGCCATGCATAGCCAGACCTCTTGCCTCTATGCTTCTGCTCCCTTAGTGACAGAAAACCCATTGGACTCCAGCAGCAGCTCAGCTCTGGCAGCTATTGGCCCCAGAGCCCTATCGCCTGCCTTTCAGCAGGGAGAGGCTGGCTGGGAGGTGGCTGATTTGGTGGTTGGTATCCAGGAGAATCTGGCCCAGTTAGCTATTTAAATCCAACAGGAATGATGTAAGCCAGGGGGGCCAAAAGGGTTAGGAGCAAGGCGAGAGGAAAGGAGAAATCTTGTCAGGTTGCATTATTTACGGTGAGCTGGGCTGGGGCAGAGCAGAGACTGACAGACCTGCCACCTGTGCCCTGAGCTGGGCTCCTAGCGCCTCCCTGCTTCCCCACCCTTGAGAGAGAGGAATGGCCGGGAAATTCATCTGGTGCTCAGTTGTGCAGGGTAATGGGATAATTTAATTTATATACATATACACGTATGTATATTCTACTGGCAAAGCAGGTCTCTACTTAGATAAACACACAGAGCCCACTGTGCTTTGCGAAGCACCAGAGTGCTGCAGGAGGTCTGGGCTAGGCTGAAACTTTACAAAAGAGCTCCCAGCTTGCAAGCTGTTTCACAGCCCCAACAGATGATCTGGCTCAGGAAATAATGCTACACACACTTGAAAACTGCAAGATGGGCTTGACACAGCACTGGCACAGGATACACGACAGGAAGTGGCATGGTAAACGGTGATAACGGTCCCTGAGTCCAGGCCAAGAGCAGGTCTCCCACACCAGCCCTGGCCCCTACTGTAGGAGCTGGCTCAGTGCACGGAGCAGAGAGCCTTGTGACTCTGCCTGGTGAGGGCAGAAATCTGGCTGTGCTGCCAAGGGCACTGGGAGGGGGACCAGAGCACACAGAAAGTGCTTGTGAAAATTTTCGGGTTTGGTTGGTCTTGGCCCTGCTCAGACCTATTTTCCCAAAGGGCCTGCTGTGAACCGAGATGGCTGTGGGACTAGAGAAGACGCAGCACCTGTCTTTCATGTCTCTCAGGAAGAGGCACGTAAAGCCACACACCCAGGTGTTCAGTGGGAATTAGCTGGAGAGGACAATGCTGATTACTGTTAAGTCTGGGTAGTTCTTAAAGCCACGAGGCCTCTTTCCCAGCAAAGCTGCCCCAGTGCGCTCGAACCCGCTGCTGGTCTGCCTAGGAGGTGATCCTCTTCCAAATGGCCCTAACCTTTGTGGCCAGAAGAGTTTTTCTTTACAGTGTCATGCTCGTGGGTTGAGATATTTATTAGAAATCCATTTTTATTTGCTGCTAGGAAACACTCTGGGCACACAAGAGGAGCTTTTCCACCCTGAATGTTTCCCTGTATTGGAGCCCCTATGGCAAGAGCCTTCTTTCGATCATTAGCAAGCTCCGGGCGCTGTGGAATTGTTTCAGGCTTCAGCCACCTCCTGCTACACACCCCCATCTCCTCAAACCCTGCTCCCGTAGCTCTGTTCCTAAAAATTGACTACCATGCATTCATATTTTTGCCTTGGAGACAACAGGGGAAAACTTGATGATAACATGAATTTAAAACAATGTTAACTTGGAGGGCCGGCCAAATAGCTCAGTGGATTAAAGTGCCTGTAAGCAGGCACAGGGGCTGGGGGTTGAGACTAGCCATGGTGGTGTGCTCCTGTAATCCCAGCTCTTGGGAGCCTGTAAACAGGTGGATTACTGAATCTGAACTAGTAGTGAGACCCTGAACAACCTGTAGACCTTTCCCTAAAATGCAAAAACAAATAAATAAATTAAAAAAATTGTTAACTTGGTTTATGTTTCTCTTGAACTAGTCTTCCTTTAAGGAGTATGCAGGGAACAAGGTATGCCTATTGCTATTTTGTTTCTTTAATGTCATTGCTGCTATAATTTTAAGGAGCATGGCAAAGCAGAGCTATTCATACTTCTTTGATCAAGAAGTTCTACGTGAATTTTGTGGGAGTCACCAGATTATTTAAATGATACAAAAGGACAGATTCAGGCAAGGAAGGGACTGCAAAGGTGCTGTCAATATTGCAAATTGAAGAACAGTACCTCATCTTTCTTGAGCACTTCATTTTGAGCATAGAGAAAGAAAATACCTGTAGATAGGTAGGATTCCTGCTTCAAAGTGCTTAGCATCTACTGAAGGAAACAGATATCTATATATAAGTTATATTGAGCCAAGGCCCTGTGTGAAGAAGCCAGTACAAGGAGAGTACTGAAGTGTGGTTCGCTCTGGGAGTGAAGCCTCTGAGCTAGACTTCGAAAAATGAGGAAGATCACAACAGGCAGAATTAGGGGAGTGTTTTGTGTGCAACTCTGTAGCTTTACAAGAATATTCTTAGTCTTAGCGAGAAAGCCAAAGAGGTTGCCAGTAAGAGGAAATTACTTAGCAATATGTAGAGAATCCCTATGGATAGGTTAAAAAGTATATATACACAGTAGTTTGGAATTTAAGCCCTGAGCACAGGCCAAGTTAAAATCTCAGCCAGGGTTTTCAGTTGATTGTGTCATCATTGAAAAATATTTATTGTCCCTCCCTGGGGAAGGTTGTTCTTTGCTGTTCATTAATACTAGGCTAGTCATGTGCTTGGCTTTGGCTAATGAAATGAGGCCAGGAATGATATATGTCCCTTTCAAGTGCATGCTGTAAAGCCACTATTTGCTTCTTCGATGTTCCCCTTTCCTTGTGAAGTCCTGGACATAAGGTGCTCCTTCAGCTTCAGAGACAATGGGGATGGAGCCAGAGCTGGCTCATGATCAGCACTAAGCTTTTTACTGTGAGCCCCTGAGATTGCCAAGATGCTTGTTGATAGAGTCCAAGTCTGGTAGACACATTGCAGGCTGTCGGGTCTGATTTGACCCCTTGTCTATAAAATGAGGATAGTAGTACTCAACCCAAAAGAATCAATTAAAAAATGAGTGGGGCTGGCACAGCATATGATGCAGGAGATCGAACTGCGGTGCCTGTGCTCGCCGGAGCTTGCCTAGTCTGCTGAGCTCTAGTCTGCTGAGCTATCTCACCGGCCCCTCAATTTCCCTCTTGAATATGAGATTACAGGTGACTTTCATTTCCTATGTTATTCCTACCTTTGATCAAAATTTTGATAAGGGGCATCCTATTTTAATAATCACAAAAGCTACCAATGTCTGATTTGGGAAGCAAACAACAGTGCCCTGTGCACCTCTCTCTCACATCGCCTGCTGGCACCAGAGCTGGCTCTCTGCAGGGGGATGCTTTACATTGCTTTGTGCTGATGGCTTCCAGCCTGCTGGATGGCACAGGACTGGAAGCCCACGCTGCTGAACACAGCTCCTTATCTGGAGGACTGAGAGAATGGTAGATAATGCCCTTTGACTTCTGAGATGAGAAATAAAGGGCTTCTACCTGAGGTATAAACTCCCACAATATGTTCATCAGGCAGCTACAAACAAGAACCTGGAGGTCAGAAATGTAGATGTCAGGTTCATCCATTTTATCCAAATAGAAGCAATTGGTTAAATCTGTACACAGGGTGGTAACATGGTCACTCTCACTCCTGTAAGCTGCCTGCTACCTTCCCCTAAGTCCAAAATTTTTAACAATATTTGTGTCACAAGTTTTATTTGGCACCTACCAAGTGGCAGGTACTAATGGTAGAGAAATAAACTATAAAATCAGATATCTCTACCTATAAGCAGCTTATATTTTAGGATGGCAGGCAAATAACAACCAATAGCTAAGTAGAAAAGACACAAAATACACACTGTTGTGATAAAGGGAAAAGTAAAACAAGGAAGAGGGAAAAGGAGCGCTGAGAGGGTACTTCAAAGAGGGCTTTGCAGCATGAGTTAGGCCAGCTCGGCATTCTGCGAATGCTGGGAGAATGATGGGTAGAACAGGAAGGGTGGAGGCCTTGAAATGGAAACAGGCCTTTTGCAGAGGAAACAAACAGAAAGGCAGCATGGCTGGAGCAGAGCGACTATGGGGGTCGGGACAGAAGGGTTCAGATGAGTAACGAGGGCCGGTGGGGAAGGCAAAGCCGTCGCAGGCCCATTAGCAGGCTCCTGAAGGAACTTCACCTGTTAGTTATCCTAAGTGATATTGATGCGAGGCTCCTGAAATTGGATTAGCAGAGTAAGAGAATCTGACGTATGGTTTAAATTGACCGGTCTGGTGACTATATTGGCAATAGACTGGCAAAAGGCAAAGAGAAAAGCTGAGAGGACAGCAAGGACGTTACGGCAGTGAGGAGAGATGGGTGGTTCCAGCTGTTGTCGTAGCAGTGGAAGAAGAGGTCAGATACTAGATTTATAAGTTTAAAAACAAACATAATACAGTTGTCCCTCACTTATCAAGGAGGTTGTGTTCCAGACCACCCCTGCAATAAGTGAAAATCAGTGAAGTGTGATCTTACATTTTAGTATACTAAATATATATTATATAAATATATAATTTTATGTAATTAATAATAATATAATATATTTATTATTATAAACCCTAAATCAGCAAAGTGTGACTTTATATTTCATTATACTAAATATATATTGTATATAAATATATATTTATACAATTATATCAATAAATCCTTCTCGCATGCTTATAAGCTTTTTCCATACTTTTAAAAACATTTCTAATGTTCCTTGCCATTTTCTAAATTTGTAAACCTACATAATTTTAACAACATATGTATTCTGTACAGTGTGTATCTAAAGAAATTCATACTGTAAACAGTGTATTTTGGGGCTGGGGAGATAGCTCCGTGGCACAAGTGCCTGCCTGGCAAGTGCAAGGTCGTGAGTTTGAACCTCAGTCCCACCAAAAAAAAAAAAAAAACAACAAAAAAAAAAACAGTGTATTTTATTTTGATTTAATATTTTTCTAATATGTTAGAATTAACATTTTAATATATTTTAAAATATTTTAGGCAAAAATTAAAACTGTAAATACTACCCATGTAAATACATATACAGTGCTATACATTACCATAAAATCCTGAGATAGTGGCAAATCCGTGATAAATAATTTAGATGAATGCTTTTTGAAAAACCTGTGAAATAGTAAGTCCACGAAAGTCCACTCTGCAAGAGAGTGAGAGACTATGTATGCTGACATTAGCAACTGGGGATTGGGAGTTGCCGAGGGAAGACTTTGAGGGCAGAAATTAGGGGTTCAGGTGTAGACACAGGAACCTTGAGACACCCAAGTGCAGATGCTGAGAAGGCGGCTGGAAATGCCAGTCTGCAGCTTGGTGGAGTGACTCGGGCTGGATATGGGACCTTGAGGCTCTCAACACATCTGTAGCATTAAGCTACAGAAGATGACAGGATCACCTGAGAAGCAAGCGCAGAGGGGAAGGGAACCAAGCCCCATGGGCATTGAGCCCCAGGTCTTCCAACATTTAGCGAAAAGGAGTGAAAGAGCAGCCAGCAGCCATGAGTGAGTGACTGTCCGCAAGGGATGGAAGGGTTTGTTTATTTGTTTGTTTGTTTTTAGTGAAAAAATGTTCCCTGGCAAAGTGCTTGCCATGCGGGCCAGGTGAGCCTGAAACTGAGACGGTCCCTTGGGTTTAGCCAGGGAGTAGCAATTGGTCCCCAGAAAAGAAGTTAAGTGAGTGGTCAGTAGTGGAAGAAAAAGGCTCACTGGTGCTCCAGAGAGAATTTAAAGAGGAGAACTGGTGACAAGTTTAAACAACCCATCTGGAAGACTTTTGTTGCAAAAGACCTTAGGACAATGTAACGGTGGCTAGAGAGAAACAGGAGTCCAAGAAAATATTTTTTTCCTTTTTTTTTGTTTTTAGATGGGATAAATTCTAGGGGTCTACATGCTGATGGAAAGATTCTGTTAGAGAGAAGGAAATTGATGATGCAGGTGAAATAAAGACAGTGTTTGGTACTATGGACCTGGATAGGTGAAATAAAATAGGATTATATTATACAGACAGAGAAGGGGGCTCAAGTGAGGGCTCACCTCATGGTTTAGAGAAAAAGAAGGTAGAACAGGCTAAGTAGATACAGGTGCGGGCACCTGGGCAGGTGTACACGGGTGGCACAGGCTCCTGTCTTCTACTAATGTCTCCTTTTTTCTCTTAGGAAGCAAGATCATCAGCTGAAAGAGAGGGTGGCGAAAGCAGTATAAGATTTGAGAATGGAGGAAAGTTGTGAATCGGGAACCCAGGGCAGGGAGAGGGTAGAAGAACCACAGTAGTGGTGGTGAACCTTTCAGAGTTTTCTGTGATATAAAACAGCCTGCTGCTGTGCCCGGTAGCATCAGTTCCCCACCCCTAGACTACAGTGTCAGGCCAGCCTTTACGGACCCCATGTTCAGAGGGCACAAAATCTGGTGAAATGAGCAGCAGGCTTGCACACTCCTCTCTGTGGGGATGGAGTCTCAGCATGAGTAAGGAAGTGCATTTAATAACACAGAAACTGAGGAGGCAAACTAAAGGGGACAAGAAGACTAAGGACCATGAGAAGAGGTGGGTAGGCTATGGAGCTGGCTAAGAATTATGGCGGAGGCTGAAGTATGCTGGTGAGGGTGGATGGTCGACATTACTGACTGTGAGATCTGCCTGGGGGTTTTTAGGGGACACTTGTGTCTGGGTGGATCATGGAGGTGTGGTGTTGGGAGCCATCTCTGGTCTCCTCATTCCTTTCTCTCTGGCGCTGTTCCCCACTGTGTTCTAGCTGCCTTGAACCAAGTAGCTTTGCTTCACCACACTCTTCCACCAGGGTGTCTCTGCTTGAAAGCCTCTTGACCCGGTATGGGACTTCTTGAAACTGTGAGCTTAACCAAGCCTCTCTTCCTTTAAATTGTGTGTTTCAGGTATTGTTTTCCAGGGATGGGAAATCTGACTAAAATAAAATAATTTGTACGGGAACGAGGTCATTGCTGTGACAGTGTCTGTCCATATGGCTTAATAATCTTTGGAACTGGTGTATGGGAGAAGTTTAGAAAGTTTGGTGATGCAGGATAGCGAAGCCGTCTGCAGTAAGCAGGACCGGATGAGTGATTTTGGTCAGAACTCAAAGAATGAGAAAGTTGACAGGAATGAGGACTGTAAAAGCCAGGCTTATGAGATTTCAGTTGAAAACAAAGACTATACCAGCAGTGGGACTAGAGGATATGAGTGTTATATTCTGGGAGAAAATTTGTCTACATTTTGCCTATGCCCTGAGACTTTATTAAAGACTGAATTTGAGGACAGTAGACTATTCTGATGGAGGAAATTTCAAAGCAATCCAATATTCAGGATGTGACATTGGTACTGCTGGGTGCTTTTAATTTATACTGAGAATAGAGGGGAAAGGGTACAGAGCAGAAAATTTGAGCAATTTTAAATGTTGGCCCAGAAGGAACCATATGTCAAGTAAGGGACAAAAGACTTAAGGTTGCTAAAATTAATGAGATTAAAAGGAAACCAAGTGCTTCATACAAGGCTAAAAAGGAATCCCTGCAGGCATCTCTGAAATTTGTAAGACTCCACCTATTGAAGGCTTAGTAGCGCTGCAGCCATGGTTTAGGAGCCTATAGCCTGGTCACTGCTGCTACTGACAGAAAACTTTGGCATTACTCACTAATGACTTTACTGGCATGCATAATATAGGGGTTGTGAGACAAGAGAGGCTTTAACCCAGATTTCAAAGGAAGGCGTGACAGAGCTGAGAGGGCTGTGAGTGAGGCAGTGAGAATGAAGCTGAAGGTGCATAAAGACCTCAGTAGGTTGCAGAGGTCCAGAACGTAGAATGTCTGCTGAGGAGGGCTTCAGCCTTTGAGTATAGTCAGCCCTGAAGAGAAGCTCTCTGTGCCCCTCAGAGAGGGACCACTGAGGTCTTTAGAACTTGTATTTTACCACCATGTTTTCTAGGTGCCAGATATGGCTGAGTTTTGGTCTTGCTTTAGTTTGATAAATTTTTGTTCCTTTATTCTTATCTTTTGGAATGAGACTCTTTACTCTGTGCTATTATTATACCTTGAGGTTTTATAATTCAATTTTATTATTATAGATGTTTATAACTAAGAGTTTGCTTTGAGTCTCAGAACAGACTTTGACTTGGGCATTTGAAAAATGCTGGAATTCTTGGGACTTTGGGAGAAGTATTGCTGTATGTTGCATGGTAGGTAGGAAAGCTGTATCAGGTTAGGAAGAATTATGACTTTGTGTTTGTGGATCAAGCATGAATTAAAGTAGTGTTTGAGCATGAAGTTGACAAGATATGGGATGTGGTGGTTAGGGTAGAATGTCAACTTGATTAGTTTTGAGATCTACCCATAAGAATAGTGGAAAATACTACTGGGTATATTTGGGATTGTTGAATTGTGCCCATAGGGACTAAATCTGATTCCTTCCCCCTTCACCTCTGGTGCTATTCTCTGTTGTTTCCTGGGCTGCTATGAACTCAATAATTTTGTTTTGACATGCTTATTTGCCATGAAGTTCCTGCCTTGGAGCCTGATAAACTTGTACTGAACTCCTAATCTTTGAGTTTAATTACATCCCTCCTCCCTTAAATTGTGGCTGTTAGGTATGGTGCGCCAGCACCAAGACAGCCGATTACTAACGGGGGACACTTGTTTTGAGAAAGGAAGGAAAAAATAATTCATTAGTTTTGTATAGCTGCATAGCACAACTTCTCCAAACTTTGCAGCTTAAAACCACACATACTTGACAACCTCTGTGGGTCAGGAGTCTGGGCACTGCCTAATGATGCTTCTCTTTCACAGTGTCTCAAAGGCTGCAATTGAGAAGTCACCAGGTTGAGAGTCACAGTTGAGTCTCAACTGGAAAGGATCCAGTTTTAAGCTCACATGGTTGTCAGCAGGATTCAGTTCCTTGTGGGTTGTAGACATAGGGCCTTATTTCTCTGCTGCTCTTAGCTAGAGTATGCTTCTAGATCTTTTCATGGAGGCCTCTCTCTCTGGTAAGTTATTTCATCATGGTCAGCAAAGGAGAAAATGGATGGTCTGCTAGCACAAGGGAAGGCACAAACAATCTTCTGGAATAATATCGAAGGAGTAACATCCTATTAGGTTTCTATTACTGTAATAAGTGCCACAGATACATCAACTTGTGAAGAGAAAAGGTTGATTTTGCCTTATAGTTTTGGAGTTTTCAGTCCATGGTCACTAGTGCCACTGAGTTTTGGCCAATGGAAAATGTGTAGTCAACCAAAAGCCTCATGGCCAGAATGCACATGACAGAGTTAAGATGCTAGGGTCCCCTAGTCCTCTTTAAGGACAAACACTCAATGACCTAAAGCTTCACACCACACCTCTGAAAGGTTCCAAATGAACTCCCAAAAATATCACAAGATGGGGGCTTGTTCTGTTGTTAAGAGCCACCCACAAGTTACACACCAATGGGAGGAGGACCCATAAGGACACAAATAACAGAAGATATGGATAGGTGGGAACCATTTTAGGTTCCACCACAGAGAAAAATGGATGAATCAACAGGTTTTGAGTAGAAGGAGCTGAGGGAGTAAAACACAGTAGGGGCTCTGTTTCCCAATAAGAAAGGAGATGGGGTCATCTCTTGAGCAAGGGCCTTAATGAATAGTACAGCGAAGAAAATGGATAAAGAACCACCCAGGGGTAAAGGAGGAGGTTTCTCTTTCACAGTGTCTTCTCAATTCAGTATAGCACTGAGTTGCTGGCCTTCACAGAGTGGGAAGTGTGGGTTTGCTGTAGGGGCAATTATTGGGAATGTCATTTGCTCCACTAGTGGATAATGCCCTGATTTCAGTCAGAAAACCAATGAGGGAGAGATCAGCCTGAGCTGCAGGATGAGTGATAAATGAAAGGTCAGGGTCAAGAATGTTTATGGTGTTGATTTTTAAAAATACCAGTAGCTGAATCCATTTTCCACTTCTTATTTCCACAGTCCTACTTCGACAGCAAGCCTGAATATTTGGACTTGGCATGGTTCTGTGAGGGTCAGAGGTCACTATGATGCAGTCAAGCTCTGGAAGAGCTTCTGGGTGACTCTGCTGGGAGGACTGCAAAACAGATTCTTTTTCTGTGGATCCAGAACTCCTCCATCACTTGTCACCCTATCACTGGAGGCCTCCAAGTCTCCTCTCTGCGTGCAAGCAGTTCCTGGTGCTTGTGTGTCCTTGGTCACTCAACACCCTCTCCCTAGCTCTGAGACCTTCCCTTCCTGTGGCCACTACTTCCACCCTCTATGTCAGCCACAGTGTGTGTCAGGCTCCTTTTGGTGTGGAGTCCCTTTCCAGATATAGTTTAGGGCGAATTATTCACCCAGGCAATACATTGGCCTATGTAGTTCACAACTGATTAAACACATAAAAATGCTCAAGTAGCATTTGTTTCATTTGCTAAGAAATTTGATTCTCAGCTTCCAGGATGAACTGTTATCTTTGCATTGACTGTGCTGCCATTTTAGTCTTTAATTTCATCATTGAATAGGGCTAGAGCAACAACAACAAAAATCCAGTGGCTCTTGAAGGTCATCCTGCCCATCTTCCTTCCTTCAAGGAAGGGTAGCACTTAAAACAATCCTGTATGAGATGATTTTTGGAGGAGACTATGTAACTGTGATGAATGAGAAGTATTTTATTTAAAATTTAGTGTCCATGTAAATGTTTCTTCCTTCAGAAAATTCTTAGAGAAAGATTATTTCCCCTATGAAGAGAGCTACAATTGGGTCTCATTCATTTTGGCACCAGGAGCACCCAGCCCACTGTGAGCCCAGAAAGCTTGTTCAATAAACATTTATTGAGCTGAACTGAAACAAGCTGGTCCAAGAGTGAGCCATTAGCAAATGTGAGTCATTCCCAAATGATGTCAAATACTAGAAAATTAGAAGAAATCCAGGTGCTGCTAATACAATACCCAAACAGCAAAATGTAGTGGTGTGCTTCTATGTGGATTCATTCGATTCCTTTATGGTCTTTAAAAATACAGGATCAGGAACTTTTTTTTTTGGCTTTTAATTTTTATTTTTAGAATGTTAACAGACAATAGTTATATAATTTTGCACAAAAAATTTAAAATCAAAGCAATACATAATATTGTGTATGGCAATTATGATGGCAATTATATGGCAATTATGATGACATTTTTGTGACATACTTACATTTCCATTTTGACATAGAATAGCTCTTTTTTTTTTTTTTACAATGCATATTGTCTTCATAGTAGTTGTTCAGAGTACATGATAACTTTTCTAAACACTGTTAGTACAAGTATTTCTTCTCATTGAACTGAGAGAAAGTAGCTGTATGTATAGTCCAATAGCCCATAATAATAGTGGGCTATCAGCAGAACTGGTGATGTTAGAAGCTGTTGACTTGAGCCTTTTAAAGCTCAGCATATTAATATGGCTTTACTTTTTATACCTCATGGTTAATTTCTGCTGGATGGCTAAAGGCAAGTTAGAGTAAGACCTATACAACAAAACATACAACTTTTGTGTCCCCCAAGGTCAGTCAAAACCCCTCAGGATTTACCTTGAAACCATGTACAGTGCTTTGTAGCACTGTTTCAGTGTCAGCTGTCTGGATGAGTCACAGCCATTGCTTGATCAATTTGTTCTCTGGGGAAACCTGAGAGAATGTTTTCTCTCTAGGTGGCTCTCCTTAGGCACAGTATACATTATTGATCCCTTTCCTCTGTGGCCCTGTAATCTCTTTGAATAGAAAATTTGGGACACCACTGAGTTATAGGATGTTATAGTACAGGTTCTCTATTTTTAAGGAAAAAATACTAGGTTGAAACATTGGGCTTAAATGTGTTTCTTCAGACAAACACACTGAAGAAAACAGCACGCCTTGGTTACTTTTCTCTTGTTACTGAGACAAAATACCCAGTGCCCAGAATTAAGGAAGACAAGATCACAGTTTGTGGAAGTTTCATACTTAGCTGGTTCTAAGGCAGGATGGCACATGGCAGAGGGCAACAGTTCATGGTGGCAGAAAACAGCCAAAGTAGCAAGAGCAAAAGGGAGGAGCAGCCTAAAACCTTTCCTTCCGTTATGGTATATGCAGATTGTCTGCCCCAGGATGGGTGTAGCACTCACATCCATAATCCTAGCATTGGGCCCTAAGTCAATCACAAGTTCTAGAAGCCCACTGCTGACTACACGAAGCTTTGGGGGCATATCTAAATACAAATCATATTCCCACCACATAGAGCTGAATTCTTTAACACTTAGGCCACTTTACTTGCAGCCTTTTTGTTTAGTAGTCTATCTTCAAAACCCAGAACAGTGCAATTACATGCTAGAAAACACAAAGTGTATCAGTGTGGATGCACACGTGTTTGTGCAGCGAGCCCACATGCTTGTGACTCGCTTGCCCTTCCCCACAGTCTCTGTGTTGGGAGCTACAGGGCTATAAACTACTGTGGTGATAATGGAATAGTGAGGCCAAGGTTTTACATGGCAACGTGCAGATATTCTGTTCCAGTGATTTTTTTTTTTTTTTTCTTTCTGGGCATGAAAACTAAGTAATACACAGACACTGTAAGAACACAAATTGTAATGTGACCTCTGGCCTTCGGCCTCCAGCTTTCCTCTCCAGAGACAAGCAGCACTGCCATTTCTGGTGAACGTTTCCAGAAGTATCATTTGCATACACAAACACACATTTTCTGTTTTCCTACACAGATGGTAGCATGTGATGGCTCTTGTTTTGTCCTGAAGCCTGCAATTTGGGACATTTTAGAAGTGCTTCTTTACAGTAAGCTTGTGTAGCTCAGTGAGTGAAGCCATCCTTTTCTTCTCTGGGCTTAGGTAATTAACTTGGGGTAGCCAGATGATGCCTTCCACTAGCTGGATGGGTCTGTGCAAATCACCAAGAGCTGTGCCACTGCTAGACAGTTTCTTCTCGCTCACTGTAGTTGAACTTATTTAAAAATATACAAGAAAACTCTGTATTTTTGGTAGCTAACGCAGAATCTTTCAGAACATAACAGAACTAAACAGGGAAATTTGGGGCTCAGCTTAAAATACAGCTGGGCAAGCCCACACTTAGTTGCTGGAATAACAACCAGCTGGGAGGGCTAAATTTAGCCTGAGCCTTAAATATGGTCAGTTCTGATGTCCACAGCATCCAAGTGGAGAACTCTGCCCCAGCTCCCATGTTGGAAGACAAGAAGAAAGGACAGAGTCTCCCTAAATTG